>MU871000.1:10967-25428 GCA_036418205.1 Ostertagia ostertagi
AGCGCCTGACGTAACCATTTTGGAAAGGAATGTTGTTAGTGTTTAATGAATCAATTTTCTCCACTTACTGCCTAACAAATTTTAGGATGTCCTGCATTTCTTCGAAATGCCCTTTTTCCACCATGCGATCCGTCTCGTCCACAATCAAGCCACACCAATCCGCTCCAATCCGAAAGATACTGGCAGACAGGTACACCCTCTTCCTGAAAATTTCCATTCTCTGACTGACTTCACCATTAAAAACTGAAAATCTTACCATTTCCTTCATCATGGCCCAGAGGCGTCCAGGAGTTGCTACAATCACTTCAGGTTTCTGCTCTCTAAGAATACGAGCCTTGCCGTTACTTGAGCTGCCACCAACGATGAAGAATGCCGTAATGATTTTTTTCATCAACAACAAATTCCACAACATTTGGTACAGTAACACATTTGGAGGAAGTAAGGCAATCGAAAAACTCACTTTGAAGCTTGTGTACTTTAGTAGAGCCGTCACATGCTTCATACCTGCACAACCAGTTCTCTTGTGGGAGCTAGTATAAGAGCTTTTGGGCCAGTTTTCTTTGAATGAGCCTCCAGCGGCAGCTCTAAGAGTCGAGTAGCCATCGGTATCGCATAGGCTAAAGTCTTACCACTGCCCTAAATTTGGAGAGAAAAAAAAACCTTATCAACACACATATTGGTACTTTCCAAGCCTTTTTGATCCGCCTACCGTCTCTGCTGCTCCCAGTACATCACAGTGATCTCGAACGGCTAGAGGAAGCACTTGTTTGTATCTCGGTCAGACGTCTCCTTGAAGCTGGAAGTGTACTAATCGCAATCATTAGATTACAAAAGAACCTGCTTAATAGCGCTTGAGGAGTTCTAACACTTCTTTTCTACTTCGGAGCGCATTCGTGTTCTGGTTTAGGCGCACTCACGACATCGGCATAGTTGCGACAAAAAGGAAAAAACGTTGCACCGCATATCTCTCAAACTTCTTCCTGAATTCTTGCTGGAGAAAGGTGTTTGAGTGGGCAATCGTCATTCGAGTAATTAATAGTGATTTGTTTGCTGTCTGAGTTACTCTGAGTATAAAGTTATGCGATTGTGTCACCTCGCATTCTGATATGTTAATACTTCACTGAACCCTAAGCGACTTATAATTTGCTGTGCTCATGTTTTGATTTTAAGATCGTTTATGAATTGAATAATGATGAGTTCATCTTTGACGAAACAAACTTACCCCAATTCTCGAATAGCCCACATGATGGGTTGAGGTAGGTACAGCTCGTCCCATGGCGACTTCAATATTTCTTTTGAATCATCTGAAAATCAATCAAAATTATAATTGTCCCCGCAATTCGAAATACGTGGTTATCCGACGAGCTAACCCACCGAGTTCGTCAGTACTTTCTTCTTCGTCGTCGATGACTATTCTCTGTACATATTCTTCCTCTTGTTGGCTTGATAACAAGGGATCTTTCCGCTTCGGTTGGTGCTTGCGAAGCCTGTGCAGGACCTTCCGTAATAACTTCAGTGTTCTTCGGGCGATGTTAAAGGTCCTTCGCGCGTTTTCAGTTTTCCTTTTCGCTTCTTTTTCTTTTTCTAAATTACATCTGTGACAACTAGAAATAGAAAGGAGACTAAAGTACTAGAAAACCTAGAATGCATCTAACCTTTTTCGGCTCTTCATTGGTATTACTGGTTTGTGCGCTGGTTCCCTCCGTACTGTCAGCCTCGACCGTGGCTTTTTCGTCTTGACTTTTCTTCACCTCTTCTTCTTTCTTCTCTTTTTCTTCTTTTTAACGATTTGCTCTTTCTTCAACCATCACCTTGCCTTTCGCATGGTTGTCGTCTTTTTGCTGGAAGAAGGAATTATATACCCATTCTTGGTCTCCATTCATCACTTCGAAGAAGTGCCAATAATGCGGGCGGCAGTTCAACACTCACACACCAATGGCTATTGTGGATCGGAACTTCTTGACTGCGACATACAGTGCACTTGAATTTGAATTATATTCACCTATTTCCATCTGTGCCTTATTCTTTTTCTCTCTTTCCCTTGTCGAGAGAGTGGATATCCTTCAGGCAAACGAATCTCTTGAAACAATCAAAAAGCCGAATTCTGCATCTTTCAAATCGCCAGTCATTGCGCCATCTCTCCACTTCGCCCCGCTTGCCAACGATATCACCTTCGGCATGACGTTCCTATGCAGAAAGCGAACAACTTCACTTTAAAGTATTGATTAAATTTGCTTCCCTAATGACTTCTTTATCATTCAATTTCAGTATGAAGAGTGCCATGACTCCAACAATTCTGCTATCGCATATCAGTATTCGATTATTCATTTAACCCTGAGCAACATCAACAAATTCAGCAAAATCAACAGTATAACTAACAAAATATAACAAGCATAACAATTGAATGACTAAACTTACTACAGACAGGTGTAAAAAACCACACATATTAACAATAAATTTCAACAATAACAATCTGGGGGTTAACACTCCATACTCTGCGCCTCATTTTTGCGTCGCAACTTCCGTGCTGCCAAGATATATCGGAGACCAAATTTGTTCTGATCAGCTCTGAAAACACCACATGAAATAGTTGCTGCACTTCAAACAAAATGCGAGTGCAAAACAAAGAATGATACGAAGAAGTCGCAAAAAAATAGATTGAAATGGACGAGGACTGCTTACAATTTTGAATTTAATTGCGTATGATGGGCAACAATCTGCTGAATCCCAGTCAATATCGCGACATCTGTTCGTCCTTTCAGGCGCATACCGTGGATATTGAGTATGTGTCGCAGCCAAATCTGAAAAAAAAAAAGGAAGAGATAAAATTGAAATTGAAATTTTCTAGATCATTCGATTTATGATAAGATTTATGATAACAGTGGTGAGCATATGAAGTTCTCCACCTGAAGATTTCAGAAATTCGATATTTCCCCAAGCCAACTAATTTTCCCAACTAGCTCAAAGAAAATGAACAGTTCAAGTTATGATAAGTATGGCTTTTGCATTCGGTGGTGAGAAGGCAGTTTTCTACTACTTTACCCGTCCAATCCAAAACAATTGCTAAGCGAATATTTGTTCAACCATGCTTTATGCAAGCAACCATCTTCTCACTCCAAGGGTATTGAGAAGGGTGCGTCTGACCAGGACCAACTTACAGCATGCTGTTTTGCAGACAGCGCATGTTTTGACCATCTTACAATTGCTCTTCATCACCCCTCATTTAAACAGTCAATGAGTTGCATATAAAAGGAGCAAGATATGTGTATTATTATTTTATTTAATTTATTTCAAATTTATTTATTTATCTTATTTATACACTCGAAATAGTTCGCTCATGCAGGGGAATTAGGGACAGGAATAGAAATACAGAAAGAACTCAACCAATGTCGAAAAAAAATTAGAAGAAAAAAACGCATTAGCAGCAAGAGCTGAAAGAAAACTCACCATATAAAAGTGCACATGCGTTGAACTCGCCACCACTCGGCCATCGGCAATCCACTTGAGCAATTTTTCACGTAGGATAAAGGCAATGAGCGTACAACTAACTCAACTGAAATGCAGAACTCAAATAGGCTAAGCAATAACAAAAGCAATAAAAACTTACTTTGCTCCAAAGGTGTGCTTTCCATACTTCTCTGTTATCTAAAGAGCTATCGATTCGAGTCGAAACTGCATTAAAGCCAGTGAATAATCATCCAATGAAAGGGCGCTGAAATACATATTCCAACGAGGGTACATTTATAAGTGAAATAGCGCTCGACTTACTTTTTAATCATTGCAGGCGTTGTCTGACTGTCTAATTGGAATGGATCGAACAAGCCTACTGTATCCAATGAATACACTCCAACGCCTTCTGTACTGCACACCGCGAACCGCCGACCTACAAAGGCAATGAAGAAAAATGGTTTGGTAAGCGGTAAGCCCCTAAAATTTCACACTTACCAGTTGGGCAATACGTCACTGCATAAACAGCTACTTGAGGTCGAGCTGATCGCTCCCCTAGATCGAAATGCTTCGAGCCAGGAAGTCGAATTGCTCGTTTTCCATCTGGCTCCGTCTCGGAATCTGACGAGTCAAAAAGCGCCATGTTACCAAATTCGGTGAAGTTACGCCGATTCACATCCAACTAAAAAGATTACACATCTACATAGAACGCTAGTACAACGACAAAGTGCCTTTCCTTTTCCCCAAGAGTCCATTGGAAATGGAATGTTCCACGTCACAGTGCCGAGTTCATTTTACTTAGAAAGACCATTTTCATTTACTCTACCAAGCGCCCAAGTTACTAATAACTCTGAAACAAGTCCGCCAACCAGGCCCAACAATCACATTGTCGCGAAGGCCGGAATGTCGTGGAATTGTCGGACGTACAGTACTACTCGGCCTCGAGTTAAAATTGAGAACCGATATACATGAACTATCCGCCAGCGTCTTGATGCTACCAGATGCCCCGTCTTCTCTTAATCAATGCAGCACCAGAGCGTGGATAAGCAGAGTCAATCACTTTTTGATTCCGCAGTTACTACAGGCGCGGCCACGGGAAACAATGGTAGACGATTCACGTGCCTGTACATGCAACATGACTCAAACGTAGGATCTTCAATAGATAAAGAGAAACTTACCACGACACCGTCAAGGCTGCGATTTTCTGTGATCGTGAATTTTTTCACAAGCATGCGATCCACCACCGAATACATGCAGAAGTTGTTCGATTCTCCGCCCAACAAGAGCAACGCGCTGTCAGGAGAGAACTGCATGCAGACGAATGATCTAACGATCAAATCAATCATAAACTATATCTTTTGGAATCTATGACCAAGAACATCACTTGCTCTTAGCAGCATTCTGCTAGTAATCAAATCAGCTTGTCCTCTTGAAGGATCCAGGTCCAACCTGGCATCAATCGATCCGATGAAGGCCATCTTAACTTGAGATATTTCATCAATTCCCTGTCTCAAATCCTTTTCAGATGAAGATTGTTAAGAATTATATCGAATTTAACCAATGAGTAAAAACAGTGGTTTTGAGCTATTTCTTTTTGAGTTGTAGATCAATCCTAAATAACTCACATCTTTCGCATGATAAATTGTGACGTTAGAGTCCACCGAGTAAGCACGGCTACCAATAGTCCCACATGGCGAAAAAGCCACTGCGAGACCTTCCTGTGCAAGCTCAGTCGTCTCACACGTCGAATCCACGATGTTCCACAGTCTTGAACCAAAATTGCTTATCAGTTAATATACGAAGTTATGCCAACTACTATGCAAGAAGTACAGCTCAATGTGACAATGTATAATCACCCACTTCAGCGTTCGATCCCATGAAACGCTAGCTAAGGCATTTCCATGCATACTTATGCTAGCAATATTTGATTGATGTCCACTCAACACATCTAGCAATGACCCATTTTCCATACTCCACACAAAAATCTGAATAGTAGCCCGAATTTGCATTACCTTCGGAATTAGAAGATCAGACTTCACTCTAATTTAGAACGTACACTAAACACTTCCTTCGCACCAGCTACAACTATATCGCCGCCGACTGATCTACGGCTAAACTACCAAGTTGTGTTGGCTCAGGACACACAAGGGTACGGAAATTTCGATACCTTAAACAAATTGTTAATACAAACACCTTTTCAATTCTCCTTATCGCAGAATGGCACATTCAGTGAAAAAACACTAAAAGACGCTTGAGGTTGATAAGCTTACCTTTTTAGATCGTGAGCCCGTACTGTTCCATCCAGAGATGCGCTGAGAATTGCTTTGCCGCTCTGCGTCCAGCAAATGCCTGTTACAGCCGAAGTGTGTTCATCGAAAGTCACCGTACAGAAGGCGGTATGGCCATTCCAAATTTTTACCTGTAGAAACTTTCTTCACGACACCTTTATACACGATGCTTCTTCAAAAATGAGAAACTGTAGCACGCTTGGCTTGAGTTGTAGGCAGAAAATGCCGTGTTAAAAGTTCACAGCTGCGAGGAACTCACGCACTGAGAACACTAACTGTAGAAAACATGAAGGCTCATAATGCCGTGAAACTTCCCCACCTTTCCATCCTCTGCTCCAGTACCTAGCAAAGAACCATCTGGCGAGTATTGCACCGCTAGAATTCGTTGTGAATGTGCTTGTTGTTTCAGAACATAAGTCTCAGATTGCCATTCCCACACCTAAAAGTGAAATCTGGAACCACGCAGAAAGCAAAAAACCTTATGCCAAACTGACCACCAATTGCGCAGCTGATCCTTTACCGCAACCTAATGCCAACCAATCACCTGTATTATTGACTGCAACGCTGGTAATCTGCATATCCGATACCCTGAACATTATTGAATTGCACAGTTCGCTTTTTTATCAAGAATATATTCGTAGAGCAAAGAAAGAAGAGCTAAACTAACCGTAAATTATGTATGAGAGCAAATGATGGTACTTCGTGAAGAACAAACACACCATTAGAGTAAGCTGTTACTAAAATATTCGTCGTCGTATGTATACGACAAGAAGTAACATCGATTCCGGATTTACCGCTGCCTGATGATTCCAAAAGAGAGTACCTAGAACAGCATTTTCTCACTGAGTCGGTTAGCAGTTGGTCGAGGAGGGTTTTTCCAAAGATATATGAAAGTTTATAAATAAAGGAACTAGCACGCTCATTGTGATAAAACAAAAGCTTTTACGGACTAAATTAAGAAAAACACCGTAACCCATCCCCCACCCTTTCCCCTTATCTGCATTCCATGTCTTTATATTCAACATATGAACACAGGTACGTTAACATCTTCAAAATTTTAGGGGCTCTCAAGTAAGAAGCACCGTCAACCCCGTCAGGATTGTTGATTTACACCACGGCCCGACACTTTCCCGAGTGTAATATGCATGCATCGCAAAACAACGCAATGAATCAAAATCGGAGATTTATCGTTGGTTTTTCACACCAGCGACAGAGGAAAGGGGATCAAGGTTTGCTAAACTGACCTCTTCGTTTTTTCATAATAAAGTCTTGTCACTGATTCGTCTTCGCTTTCCATTTCATTTTCCTCCGGCTTTGTCCATTTCCCTGTGAATTCATTGATTATTATAGTCACGCGCTAATTTTTTCATGAGCCCATTAACTCCAATAAACCAAACTCTTCAACCCAAGAAGTAAACAGCTGAATATTGGGTCAATGAGTATAAAAAGGAATTAGAGTTCAGATTCTGCAGTGGCTTTTGCTTTTGCTTGTGGAACTGATTGCGTGTTTTTCAAATTTTAAACCCTCACTGCGAAATTTGCAACCCACAGACAATAAATATCATCAAACAGCAGTGGGTAGGTTCACTTACCTTCAACAAGATCGCCTGGTTGAATCGATGCCGTCCAAACATTAGGCGATACCACGTTTACAAACAGATATCAACTAAAATACGAATTTCAGCTGAAATAATGAGAGCAGTGAAATTACATATAGGCAAGGCAACTTACATCATAATTACCGTTGATAAACTGGCATGTTACTATAGGCCCTTGATGGGCAGCCAAAGGATGAATGAAAAGGTTGCGATAGTAACGGGCACCCACAACACGAACAATATGATCTTCTCCACCAGCTACAATGAGGCTAAAAAACTACAAATTAGGCTATCCTTTTCGACGCTCACAAATTACAGCGGCGAAATGCCTACATAATACTGAAGATCTAAGCAAATCACATTAAATAAACATCAACAGCAATCTCAAAACATAGCAGGGGGTTTTTTCTATCGCTACAAAATTTAACGACAAGGTTCATATGAATTGAAATAAAGTAATGGAGTGCATCAAATTAGGTAAGCTTTTAATTTTCAGCGTAATCACGCAGAAGCAGCTAAGCATAGATATAGTTAACAATAGCTCTCAACAACGGGCTCACTACAACCTACGAGATCAACTTCAACGAGATTTTAGGTTAAAAAATATACGATTCATTGATTACATAAATATAGGTTAGATAGGCAGCGGTCTCACAAAAGCCTACCATCCATCGCCAGACCAATCGACACAGTTCAACGTTCGAGACAGTTTGACGTCAATCGAAAGATGAATCATGGATAGTACATCGACGTCGACTGTTTTCCAATCTCTTGGATTTGTAAATCCATATCACGGCATATTGCAATGAATCTGAAACATCAATCAATGGCTTGATCCAAACAAGAACAACAATCTATATCTATCCATACTTCCCATCCGGTGAGAACTGCACTGATCGGACGGTTCTGTTTGCACGAATTTGAAATATCACAGTTTCTGTGCTCATGTTGATATAAAGAACATGACCACCTACAAAACATTTTACTACACATTTATTGAAAACTATGACAATAAAAATAGAAAGTAATTACAAATGGCTTGAGAATTATTATTCACATCAACAACGTGTCGCTTAAAACGTACCTTCGTTGGAAACAATCATGTGCGATCCAGTGCTATTCATAGCAACTGCCATAATATTGTGCATACAATCAAAACACAACGTCCTTGACACATTACTGAAAAAGTTTTGACACCTTTTTTATTCCATTCATTTCATTTTTATCCATTCCTTTTCAATTTCTAGCGATATGGGAAGGGAGGTGTGGAGTGACGAGCGGTTTAGGTACGCAAAAACACATATGGGTTAGTTACACTTTTCAGAAGTCTCAAAATGATACAATTTGTAAGCGACGTTGCGAAAGACAGTTTATTCGATGACTGACGTTTCGCGAAAAAAATAATAAGGTAACGCCGCAAGGTCAGCCGAATAAACTGTTATTGTCTCGATTACTAGCCATATTTTGACCACTTTTTTTGTTTATAGCAATACTAGATGCATTGCGATCATAACGTATACCTTAAGCTAATCTGCCAAACCCGGAGCTTACTACTGATAATACAAGAGTATATTCTGATCCACTGAACATCTTCAAAATGACCTCCTGCATGGGTGCATCAAAAGGATTTGCCACATGGCGCGGAGCTCAAGCTTGAGACCTCTGTGAGCTCGACGGAAATGGCGGAAGTATTCATATTCTGAAGACGATAAGGGCAGAGAACAAGGACCATATTGTGCTTGTAGAGGGACATTTCAAGAATAATTTGCTATAAGTCCACTACAGCAGCGGCACCCTGGGCGACGAAGAATTTGCTGATATGCGGTATAAGCCAAAACGTTCTTGCCCCCCTTACCCCACGGTAAGAAGCAGACAAGTGTGCTGTGGAAAAAGCACATCGGAACTCACTCGGCGACGGACAAGCGATGGAGCGATCTATCGCTTGTCCGTCGCCGAGTGTGACGGTGGTCTTACAAATTCTCTTCTTGTACGTGTACCAATAAAATAAGAAAGCAGGGAGAATGAAGCATGGAAACAAACCACAAAAAAGAAACTACAAAGGGTACCTAAAGCAAGTATCAATCAATGTATTAGTATCAATGTAAGTAAGAAAAAAGTAAAATAACGAGGAATATCGTGTAATTGAACTAGGAGCAAAAAGAAAGTATTACCAATATGAAAACTCACTTTTTCAAGTCGAAAATCGAAATTTTGTTTCCAACCGGGCTTATCACGGAGTTCCCGTCTGGCGAGAATATCACATCTCCGTTTCGATAGACAGAACCAATGAGGTTCGAAAACTGTAATGATCTCGTGGTAGATCTTTTACACTATACACAAAAGCAGATTGAACATGAAATGAAGAAATAGCGAAATGGCCAACTCACACGGAAATTCAAGTCCATAGAAGACCCAGCCGAAACTCACTTCACTTTGAAACCCTCACTGTCTAAAAGTATACAAAATTGAAAAGAAGAAATTGCAGACTTTGCCGATGTGGGGTGTGGTTCGCTAGAACAGAAAGCGACTTCTCTGCTTTTCGCGCGCGGAGCTTTTTTCGTGGTGCGAACCCCAGGTCCACCCTAATCATGACTGGACCCGGGGTTCCTGCAACGAGAAAAGTTTCGCGTTCGAAATGCGGAAAAGTCGCTTTCTGTTCTAGTAATCCACACCCGCGGAAGTGTTCTATAGAGAGGATAAAAAGTCACATAAAGGGCAATTCATACTTTGCGATCGCGCGACCGCACAACCGCAAGATCTATGCGGTCGCACGATCGATACGTGGCTGTCCACACTCAAACTGCGAACCGAACTGCAAAGCACGATCCGACCCTCTATGTGCACAGAATGATTACGTAAGAATTAAGAGTAGGAAAACTAGCTAATAGACTGCACTTCTTAATCACATCTGTCCTAATAGACATTTCAATTTGTCTAAAGCTGTTAGTCGACAAACGCAAGTGTAGAAGCTCAAGCTAGGCGAAGTCGCCTGGAAACCCACCTCGCACTACAGTTACGACATACAAGTTGTGATCATACTCTTTTTTTCTTCTCGAATAAAAAAAAACTAGCGGGTCGTTCACGGCTAGCCATGCAAGAATCTGGACCCTTCACTTTCCTGCACCACCCTCCAAGGCCACCAGACGTCAAATAAGCTTAAGGATTTTACAGCGAAAACTTCTTGGAGTTCAAAAGCTCTTCACTGTGCAATCAACACGTCGAATACTCAGCGCAAAGGTGGGCGGAACATTGGCCGCTTGCCAACATTTCCATCCGTCGTTCGCGGCGGTCGATATCGTGCCTCGCCCGCGCTGCCGCAAGCCGAGTATTCCGTATTGCCGTTGGTAGGTTTGTGACGTCATAAATGAAGTTTTTTTCTCAGAAAATAGAACATTGTATGACTGTCTTCCACTTGAGATTGTGGCAACGTCTCTAACTTCCAGTTATTTCTCCCCTCATCGACCCGTTGCTCAAAGAACTCTCGCGGAAACCGTTAACGGATGTAATCAGGCCCAGACATTTGCCCAGCACTCTTGAAAAAACTTCCGGAGACGAGCTGCGCGTTTCTACAGGACTTGAATTGTTTCGTACAACAGTTTCCGGAGAGGAGATGCTAAAATTTGTTTTTGTTAAGTACTGCCTTCAACATTGACGATATCGCATCACTAACTTCAAAGTGAAGCTGTGCAAAATTTAAGAGTGCTCATTTTGTTGGGAGGGCGTCAAGTGAGTGACCCGTTGCTGTGCTTGAGCCGCCAGGAAGGGGAGAGATTCGGATGTGAGTCGCTAGAACAGAATACGACTTCTCCGCTGGCAGCACGAAGCTTCTTCGCTGCGGAACAACTTGAACTCGGTCCTTCAAGCCGCCTCAATTCGATGCTCTCGTCTGTGCTCTCTCGCCGTATGGCCGTGTGAGACCCTGCGAAGTGGGCAATATCGCTAGCGTCCACGGTTCGCGTGACGGCCACCGTTCGCTCGATCTTGGCTGGTACTCGCCAGCGCGACGACGACCTACGAATCGCTCGATCGCAAAGTCTAACATCGACATCAGTGCGCTCATTGACCACTACTTCAAGCTTTGCCACACTGTATTGGCTCACCCCGCCTCGATTCTCCCCCTCCAAAGCTTAGTCCTAGGGCTCACACCTTCCTCTTTGGAAGTTGGAACTGCGATAGGCGTCGCCAGGTCGTTCTTCAACTCCCTGTGCTCCGCCACTCGTGGCAGGACCATAGAAGAAAGTTCAAGTAGTCCGTAAACTGGTAACCCCGGTAACCCTAGGTTCATCCCGATCGTTAGTGAACGTGGGGTTCCTGCGGTGAAATAAGCTTCGTGCCGCAAATAGCGAGAAATTCGTGTTCTGCCCTAACGATTCACACCAAGGTATTCTGGGGATGAGCATGTGAACTATTTGTGTTCTCCTCAGCATTCCTCCCTCTTCCTGGTCTTAGTCCTTGTAACACCCACCATCGGCCCTGGTCTGAATGCCTCCCTCCCCAAAGGACATGAGCGCCAAAGTAGGGTAATGACACTTAGCAGTTGTTGTAACTTTCACTTCTGCCTCGTTGTTAGGTGGAACTCTTTATTTGGCCAGCGCTTCGACCGTCTCGTCGTTTTCAAAGGCCTTACTTCCACCGCGAAGTATAGCGAACCGCTACACACAATCTAATTCGCCACTAATGTACTGACTGTGTGCAGCGGTCCACTACACTTCGCGATGGAAATGAGGTCTTTAAAAACGACGAGACGGTCGAACGTTGGCCAAATAAAGATTCCCACTTTACAACCTCGAGGCACAAGTGAAACTTACAACTACAGCAACAACGAAAAACGCCGAGGTTTCAAGATGAGAGGAGATGGAATTTACTTTTAGCTTGTTTCGCAGCGCGAACATTTTCCGCTGCGGGAACCTCAGGTCCACCGCTGATCATCAGTGGACCCGAGGTTCCCGCAGCGAATCATCAGTGGACCCGAGATTCCCGCAACGAACAATGTTTCGCGCTGCGAAACGCGAAAAAGTCGCTTTCTGTCCTCAGTTGATCGTCGCGGGCACTATCAACTCGGCCGCGCCCCAAATCGTGAAGGAAGTGGGGGAGCCCGCTTTCTATAATCTTAGTCCTAGCCTAGGAGGAAGCTCCAGTGTGAGTGTGAAAGCGCAATAATTTATGCCCCCGGAGCTTCCTCTTCTTGCGAAATGGGATTATTTCAGGGTGCACGAATTATTCGGCCAGATGCCTTATAGAATTCTCATACTAACTGCATCTCTTTTCCAGCTAAACCTCGTCGGACCCGAAAAAGAGCTCATTTTGTTTTTCTGAGACTCATTCTCTATAAGCCCCAACTGTTCAGTAGATCGCGATCCACTGGCCAAACGTGCTTGTTCGCAGATTCGGGGTAGGAGATCATTCAATGCGTTCTTCAAGCCATTCACATTGCTTTATGACAGCAGTAATCACTCTTATTTTCCTCTCGTTATTTTTTTCCTGCATCTCACAGAGTGCATGATCATGTGCGGCGAGTGTAAAATCCAGCGATTTGATGTGTTCTCTTTAAGAAAATTTCTACCCACTTGAATATCCACGGCGTACTTCGTCAAAAAAAATCCCTTTGAGAACGATGCCACAGTTTTTAATACTGCGGGCTCAACGAAAATTTTGCTGTTCCAGGAGGCAAACATTGATAGCACAACATCATTTGAAACTTTTCACACGGTTTTTCTATAGCTGTTTACCAACCTTTTCTTTGTCCTTAAACACGGCTGATTTAGAGACGTGAGAGCCCTTGTTGTAACAGTTGTTGCATTTGAGAGGCCGCGTTCAATAAAAGGTTACATGACTATCGGACAGCCAGGATAGTAGCGCGGTAGAGTATTAATATAAGAGGATATTTGGAATTAAAACTGAAAGTATCTGTATAGCGATCGAAAATGTGAAGAAGAACCTGAGGATATTGCCGTGTTTCTAATCGGAATGATCAATACGTATGTAACTTCAGCGCAGTCTCTCAATCTTTTACTCTCCTAATCTCCTGTTGTCTTTTACTTCATCGTATTCTAGTACTCCTCGGCGGAATCAATCGTAAATATTCTTTTTAGTGGAATATCCTATTCTGTTACTGTGCTATTCCACTGATCTCCTGATCCCCCAATTAATAAATGTCTTTCATTATTGCTTCTATCCTAATCTCCAATGTCGTGAACTGTGAACACCTGAACCATCACTGATGTTAAGTGTGATACTATTCCGAATCCTCTGGTGGTGTAAATATTCACCGACGGCACGACTTCTCAAAATTTATTTGAAGTCATCAGTAAAACCTATCTCCAGAAAATGAAAAAAGTTATTTTATCTGGAAAATGAGGGAAGATTTTGGAATTCATCTGAGCCAGTGGAATGGTTTGGGGACCCTATACCTAGGCATCTAGGTCGTATTTTCGCAAAGGTTTGAACATAGTTTAGCGTTGTCAGCTTTCCCTTCCTGGGTAAGGAAATGGAAGCGCGCTTTTTATCTGCGCTTGTGACTTGGTGGTCCTGTTCATACTTAGTCAATCAAATGATTACGTAGTTGTGAATGGCCAACCAGCATTCTGCTTGGTAACTATTCGATTCTGTAAAAGCTTACCGCCCCAGGTCTGGTCTCCACTGTCGATGTCATAGCATTTGGAGAAATTCAAGAATCTGAAATTTAGAAGCCTCTTTCAACTATTGATTGGTCATAAACTTATGCGGGCTAGGTAGTATCTCGCTATCTCGCGGCTGGACTGTAGAGTGTCTCTGAGTAGCAGTAAGGGCTCCAGATGGTGAAAATGTCTCCGAAGGGGGTTCTGACAACCTACAGTTCAAATCGCGCCCAGCACGCATAGAAAGGCTCACTGTAAGATTCACGGCTGAAGGCGATCGTGCTATTTTCTGTCATAATCTAGGTCAAGCATGTTACTGATGGAGCAAAGCTGTCAGGACAACCATAAGGCTGGTGTCAGAGTCCGCGATCCGTCGCGCAGGTTCGCGCGAATCGCGCGACGGATCGCGGACTCTGACACCAGCCTGAGCTATCCGATTGCAGCTTTCTCGGCCAATGTGCTCACTCAAGTCTCGCTTCGTGCTTGTAGATCGAATCGTAGTCGCAGCAAA
>MU871001.1:13394-25975 GCA_036418205.1 Ostertagia ostertagi
TATGTTGTTTCGCAACTTTATTGTGTGTCTGCTTCTAGGTTGTTTATATCTGTCTCTGGACCTACGCTGCTGTTGTAGATTTTTGATTATAGTTTAAGTCCTTAGAACCCATGTTTTCTTTTCAGCCTCCTATGCGCAGAACATAAACATGAAGGTTAACATGTCTATATGAATAATGGTTCCGAAGCCAATACTATATTGCCTCGTCCAGCAGAACAGTTTCGTATTTTTGGTCAAAAACCATGTTTTAGGCCCAACGCCCAATCCACATTATCTCTTTTCAGGAGCGAAGACATGCGACTAGTTCTCGTGTATTCATTTGCTGAACAATGATGAGGAGCAAGGAGGTTTGACCAGTCTTTGTGATCTGCGTGTAAGTGACTGGCGTCAGTGCAATCACGTTCTGCGAGAAGGGCGCAATGAAGAGGTCGTCAAACCACTCTTGACTTCGACAGCATACCTTAAATTTTGAGGTTACGAATGCTTATTTGCTTGAATAGCCCGAAATTTCTATGAAAAGAACTCAGTTAGGATTACTCAGAGTATGTAGAGAGTAGGGTAGCCTCATTTTCTTCGCAAATAGATCAAATAGAGGAAATCTTTTATTTTGATAACAGGTTCGGGAAATTTGGGAATGAGCAAGGGTTACCAAGGAATATGATCTATTGGGAAAGTTATGAAATTAGGGATAAGGACTCGATAGGGTCATTTAAGCCGCTTACTTCTGATCTAGTAGAGTTTATAATGAACCACCAACACAGGCTTTGAATCATTCTTCAACACGCCATGTCCAATATGAATGGGTCTCTGTTCTCCAAGATTGACCTCTGTTCTTTGCCGCCTCATCCTTCGTAAAGTGTAAACTTTTTGGAACTATCTTTTTATTGGAAAGATGAGATAATACCATCTTGTAAACTCTGTGGTCTCCGCCATTCATGACAGAACCATGGAAGAAAGGGGTCTATTCTAGTTGGGGGCATCATGATGCAGTTTTTCCAGAAAGCTAGGGTAACTCCGAGCCAGGGGAGTGTAGCCAGTCTAGGGGTGGGGGTGAGGGCAGTCACGTGAAAAGCTGGAAAGTTCGAGTTCACACTAGTTCGCCGAGAAACTGCATCATGATGCCTCCGCGCCCCCCCCCCCCCCACCCCTTCTGTGTAGAATAAATCCGAAGAAAGTTCAAGTAGTCCGTAAACCAGGGTGATCCTGTCCTCGAGCTGTGAACGCCGCCTCGAAGAAAACGGGATTTGAGTAGCGCGCGCTTTGCCTGCTTCAGGGTGGGTCGCGGTGCGGCTGGCCGCATCGCGGCGGTGCAAGTCAGCTGATCGGCGTCATCGATTTTGTTGCGAAATATCGCGAAAGGCAGAGCCGAGGCGCGGTCGCGCTTCATATAGCAGCAGGTCGTCGCTCGTACGGCTGGGTTCTCGGCGTTTCAGTTGTATGTCGATGTAGCTTAAGTGAGCCCTTGTCGAACTACCGCGCTATACTTTGAGCCAGATGACCGTTTTCTAGACTTTCGCTGCTTTTTTCTGACGTGGAAGCGTTTCTCGCGATTGTGCTTTGTGCATAGTGCGATTGTGTGAGCTATTTGCGTTACGAGTTATTCATAACATCGATCGCAGGTTCGTCCTGTCGCCATTGGTTTCTGTGGCCAGCCCGCTCACTCGTAACCTTGTCTGTTCCCTTCGTTCTCATCACCTCCATCTTCTCTTCATTGCCCACTCCCCTTTCTCTCATCAGCTGGTTGCCACTGCTTTTTCTTTGCGTCCAGTTAGTCACATGTGCGGTTCGTCTGCCGTCTTAGACATACCGTGCTATCATTTCCACCATCGACGCCACTGTGCAGAGCGATCGTGCTGTGATCGTACGCGTCATTCTCCTGTTCTGCCTCTGACTCATGCATACGGTTTCTGGCTTATACAGTTGTTTGAACCAATTATTTCCAGGCTAGTATTCATCATGAAGTGGGCGTACAAAGAGGAGAACAACTTCGAAAAACGCCGTGCTGAGGGAGACAAGATTAGGAGGAAGTATCCGGACAGAATTCCCGTCAGTTGCATCTGTTTTGCATGTTCAAGCTTTTCAAGTCTGCTGGACTGTATTCTGCTGGAATGTATTGTTAGTGTGTTCGGGTACGAGAGATGGTCATGGCAAGATCGCTAGGTGGCTGTTTCCTCACTAACATTCGGATGATGGCTCCATTAGCACCCCTTAATGCTCCATACTAGGTGCACACCGTCGATCCTAAATTTCAGTGTTATAGGTGATTGTGGAACGGGCCCCAAAGTCTCGTCTGCGAGACCTAGACAAGAAGAAATATTTGGTCCCATCTGACCTTACCGTTGGGCAGTTCTACTTCCTGATCAGGAAAAGGTGAGGTTCCGCCTAAGTACACGTGGGAATTTGTTCTGAATCTCTGTTCTTAGAATTCATCTTCGACCTGAGGATGCCTTATTCTTCTTTGTGAACAACGTCATTCCTCAAACGATGACGACAATGGGACAACTCTACCAGGTACACTTTTGGCGTTCTATGCATGATCGTGACAGCAATGTACAGAGCGAGTTCTCGGCTGCGCGCAGCTGGGTCATGGCTGTATCGATCGCCTGTGCCTCATTACGCTTTCGCCATATGACAAATTGCAGTGCTATCTATGAGCAATGAAAAAAAGAACCCCTCTCAGGATAGGAAACACCACAAATTCTTGTGAATCTGCAGCCTTATGTGGAGGCAAGAGGTTTGAAAGTAGATAAAAAGTATTTTTCCTGGTATGTCTCTATCCAAGCAGTCTCACTTGAAGCTGAGGCAACTAATGATAATTTTCTGCGAAAAAGCCTCCTGTGTTGTTACCCAGCGTTTACTGAAACCGGTCCTTTAATCTATTTCTACCCCGCGTGTCGCTTTGTTGTAAATCTGTTCCGTAAGACCAGTTTTATTAAGCGAGCCCATCTCTCTTTTGTCTTTGGGTGTTGTTTGCGTCATTTCAAGGTGGGAATGGACCGGCTATGTGTCTAATGGAACGCAGTTTCTCGTAGATGCGGTTGAGTAATTTGTGGATTAAGCAGCTAGAAAAGCTACCATGTGGGTGTGACGCAGTTTTGTTTTCGAAATCGGTTGTATACGCGACAGTTGTGCGATAAGGGTGGCGATGATTCGTCAGATCGTTGGTTCACTGATAGTGTAAACATGTTTTCGAGCAACGTGATCAGGGCAGAGAAACTCGCACACGTAAGCATTGCGCGTATCGGCCTGGGCGAGACGCAGAAACAGGCTGACAACACGTGGGGGACGCTTTCTTACCGAGTTTCTTTTTATATTTTACACAAAATCGTGTAATTTTGAAAGAGATCTATTAGACAGAGAACGGTGCCTGGCTTGGCTCCAAATCCCAAGGAGGATAGTGAGAGCACTAGGACTAAGCTTTGTAAGGCGGAGGGACTCCGAGGTGGGTGAGCCAACTACAGGGTGGCAAAAGTTTGAATGTTGAGATCACAGTGGTCATGAGCCGCGGATAAAGGACCGAGTTCAAGTAGTCTGTCGACCACATAGGGGAGAGTTCAAGTAGTCACGTAATCCTTTACGGACTACTTGATTTTTCCTCAATGGTCCTGCCGCGATGGCTAGAGCACAGACGATTAGAGAACGGGTGAATGCCCTAGGACTAAGCCTTGGAGAGGAGAGGGACCCGCGAGAGAGCGCAGAGGCGGTTTAAAGGGCTGAGTTCAAGTAGTCCGTCGACCACCCCATGTGAGGTGGGCTATAAGTAGTGGAGTTTCACTATGTATTAGTTTCGCCTTGGTTATCCCACTGTTCTGCCTAGATCGCATTCCGTGCCATACTGTTCAATCCCCACAGAACGGTACCGGTGAAAAAACACTTGGGTGGCTGGGTGCGCGATGGTCTGTTCGTCATTAGAATTCGTTATCATTAGACATTGGTGACCGAGGAAGAGAAGAAATGTGGACGTGTCTGTTTTTATCCTCGCTTGTTTAAGAATGTAGTTGTTTCTAACACGTTGTAAACCAGAAGAACCCTTTTCACTTCACGAATTTCAGGATCATCACGAAGAGGATCTTTTTCTATACATTGCCTACAGTGATGAGAGCGTTTACGGAGGTGATGGCGTAGTGGCGGCTCAGTAGGCCTCGATATTCAATAATTGGTAGTGGCCCTTTCTAGCATTATGCAATTGACCTCACCTTTTTTTTCTGGTATCGTTGGAAATATCACACTTGGTGTTCTACATAATTCCTTTTCATTTCTCCAATCAAGCTGTTTCCACTTATCTTCACATTTAAAAGGCCACACCTAATAAAAGAACGTAAGTATGGCTTTTATGTCTCAAAACCAAAAAAAAAGAACATGCTTTGCGTTTCTTCTCATGTAATTTGTGTTTTGAGTCTAACGTATTCCGTATTTCGTAGTGTGTTTAGCCTTTAAGGAGTTCTTCATGGTTTCTTGTTAGTGATTGTTGATTGGAATGGAGTTCCAACTCAAGTCGGCAATCCACCAACAGCAATCGTGTACTCCCGGGTCCGTGTGTTCGATACTAGGCACTCATTTCGTACATCTGGATTTATGTACGGTTGCTCGTACATCCGTGTAAATACTTTTCATTACGTTTGTACATTTTCACCATTTCTTTTTGGCTATTCTGGAATAAAACTTCAAAACCCAACTCCATTCCTTTCAGCACAACATTGTTTATGTACAATGAAAAATGTCGCGTTCGATGTGCATAGTCGATTTCGAACAAAGCTCTGACTTCTCAAGAATGCCGGGTTGAGAACAAAACTTCCACCCCGGACGGGACTCGAACCTGCACGTCTTGCTTACCGGGCAAGTGCGGTACAGCAGTTAACAAACAAAAACCTCTGACTTGTGTTATGCATTCCTATTGATCTGTTTAACAGGTGACAGGGTTGCATAAGGAAATGGGAATACCTGAGGAGGAAACGTTTGTGGGTAGGCGATGGCAAGTAGGCGGGTTTTACTCCAAAGGTTCATCATCATCGATAAGGAACCTGTTCGTTACCTTGATGCACGGACAAACAACGCTGAACGTTGGGGATCAGTTCTTCTACATTTACCGCTGTTAAGGCTTTTCCTCACTGAGGGAGTGACCGCTGAACTCCTGCCCACCTGGATGGGAGAGTCATGAACCCTCATCGGGTACACGTAAGTGCTTAGATTTTATTCGAGAACCGAACGCTCCCCCCGCCTTCTGACCACTAAGCGCTGTTAGAAATGATACACACGTTCCAGACTGAGGACCGAGAGTTGATCAACTGCTCATAAGATAAGCAAGCCTCTCCCGTTCCTCGCCATCTGAGCCCCAATCCATGGGGGCGAATCATCTATGCATTTGTCCAACTGAAGTAGGTCGCGAGTTCGATAAACATGACTCCCTATCACGCGGTATACAGACCCCATCTGCCCTCTTGAGATCATTTTCGCCCCTCGTAGAAATTAACTGCTGTCTGCGAGAGCGCGCGGGTTATAACCCCACACCTGCGTCCCTCAATACACAATGAGATTGGATGCTCAACGACGGACGAAAAGATTTTCCCCATGAAATTCTCCCTCATCAGAATTTGAGAGAGTGTCGAGTTAATCGGAAAAGTTCTGCAATGTATGCGATATTGAGTTAATACAAGGATTAATACGTAACAACCTCAACTATTTCACACATCTAACCATTCCAAAGCTGATGTACCAACCAGGAGATATAATTTCGCTAAATATATTTGATCATGCTATAATAAAGGTCCGCTACTTATACAACGAACTTCCCAAAATGTCTTCCTTAGATAACACAATCAAAACTCAACAATAGATCTGGATAGTCTAATACTCACTTCCATATACTCCTATATTGCATGCGCAGAGACATTATTCTGAATAGCGTGGCTAATGGTAAAATTCTCTCACAGGGACAGTATGATACCGTAAAATGCACACCTCTGACTCATGTCTAAGAATACGCGGTATATCATAGCTTGCTCTCGAACAAAACTGTTGCAGACAAAAGACGAACCTTATATCTCTGCGTCCCTCCCCACCAATTTCTGGCCACCTTAACTCCCCATCGTTTCCAATAGCGCGTGGCAGAGAGAGTTCTAATCATCGCAGACACCTCTTACACGCCCATAGTCAGCGATAGGCCCTTCCAGAGCAATCTCCATGCGCAGAAGCGCTCCCCTATACAGTATATGCCCTGCAATCGTTTCGCAATCCCGAACCCAACAACCCAACTCAGAGGACACCCTCGTGCAACACTTCCAAAAATTGAAACTGCACGGCTTTCAAAACAACCTGACCTCGCCATTCAACATCAGATCCATTCGAAAACCACCTGCCCTCTCCGCGCTTGCTCGCGCCTCGCCCCTCACCCCCGCAACCCATTGCAGATCCCTTCTTGAAACTCTAACATAGAACCGCTTCCTCAACAAGCGCCCCGGCGTGTAAATACTACGGCGTTCTGTTACAACAAGGTCCCTAAATTCTGTCCTTAATCAAAGCGTGGGAAGTGAGTACTTCTTCCCTTCTCGGCAACCAACTCGCCCCAAGTCGTATCTTGAGTGGAGAACTTATAAGAAGAAGCATGCAATACGTTACCCGAAGAAACCCACTGTCTGCGCCTAAATCCAATCTGGCTGATCGCGATATTTTTGTCCACCATGAATAATCAACCCAGCGAACCTGTGTAACGTTGTTTCTGCTTTCAACTTTCGCGATGCTGCGATGCATTCGTTTGTCCGTCTTTCTTCTTCGCCATTTCCTTTTCTCCTGGTAGTGTTTCGCGAAGAGAAAAGCTGCTAAGGATAAGAAGACACGAAAAGAAAAACAAACAAATGCTACAACATATCAAGTAAAAGCGAACCTTACTCCAGTCAGCTCCGATGCACCTTCATGGAAAACTCAGCCCGATTTTCGCAATGGTTTCTTGCCACAGATGATGCCTTCTAGTTTTCCACTCAAGAATCGACTTGGGATTCGTTCGCAAGCAAGAAACAATGTTCCGTTGAGACATTAAGTTTCAAAGAAGATTCGATGTCAGAGCACGGCTTACTAAAAACGAATGTTTCCTCTGTGGCACGGCCTTTGTTTCTATCGAAAATCAATGAGAGACCTTTAGAGCTCTCAAGCTCCATATCGTGTAAGACCTCTGAAGAAATTCTTGAGCTTGGCGTGAATTTGGTCCAAATTGGCGAGAAAGCGTTGTTCAACAGTTTTTGCGACGAGCTGACCTTTTAAAAAGTCAGACAGCATTTTCTATCATACTGTCCCCTTGAGAAGTAAGATATTAGCACAATAAAAAAGTTTGGCGAAACGGAAGTGAGAAATAATAGAAAAACATGAGGTGGAGTTATAATTTTGGGACGTCGGCTAAGTGGCCTTTTGAACAAAAATTATTAGAAAAAATTCCTGGGGTCTCAAGTTGGAAGTTGATGTTCATAGGTAATTTCGTATTTGTATTTACTACAATGCTACATTGCAGACTTTTTCTTATACATCTCAATTTGTGAGATTTTGGGAAATTCTTAGGTGGAGTTATAATTATGGGACGCAGTGTATATCGAATATGAAAGCAAAATTTGCCACACAACACTCAACCCAAAACCCCAGCCTACAACCTAATCGTTCTCCGCTTCATAAAAAATCATCCCTTCCCTCACTGTAACATTAACGCTACCTCGCGAAATACGACGCCCCCTCGGTTCCACCGCCCTCAGTATGCTGAATGTTGGGAGGGGATGGGGTCCCCAACGGTCGACGGTTTACTTCAACTCGGTTGGTACGATAGGAGAGTACTGACGCAAGTGGTGCAGCTGGTCCAGCAGCTCCGCCAGAAGGGCTGGTTTGCTCACCCCAGGACTAAGCCTTGGAGAGGGGACGGACCCGTCCTCTCTTTAAGGCTTAGTTCTGAGGTAAGCACCAAATTGTGGCGGTTCTAAGGACCGAGTTGAAGTGGTCCGTCCACCGTCGGGGACTCCATCCCCTCCCCAACATTCAGCATACGGTCCCAGCCGAAGCGCCAAAAGGGCTGGTTTGCTTACGTCCGTGGCCAGCTGGTTTTGAAGGTCCAAACACCTGTTCGTTTCTCGAGATCAAAGCCCGCAGTGTATAGACACAGCCTAAGGAGGCAAAGGAGCCTTTGAAGCTAGAGCATATAGGTACTGTCGCCAGAACTTCAGCCAGCAGCTAACGGGTTTGAGCTGATGGTGTTCATTTCACGCGAAGCCGACATTCTTATCATTAGCTGAATGAAAGCGCTCCGGTCTGGGATCATCCAGGTCTAAAATTGAACACAAACGCTCAGGCAGCTTGTGGGTTACCCCCTTCCACAATCAGAAAGGTAGGAGTTGGGGCTCAACATTTACCCGCTGTCATTTTGCATGTATAAACTTCACCTTTATGTTGTTTCGTCAACAATCATTACTCCTATAGTTTCATTACTGGTTAGGAATATAGTGTTTTCCGCATCCGAAAATGCACAGGGACAATTTTGGAACATGGTCGCCAGACAAATAAAAATGAGTCTTCTCAGGTGCAAGGAAGTGTGGCCCATTATTGGGATGCGCTGTCGTCATTAGGTTACAGTCGTTGAGTGCCTTTTTGAACTAATCGATTCTTCGTCTTGATCTTTCGTTCAGGAAGCGCTGGAGGTGGTCTATGAGCGAGTAATCGGACGGGTGGACGCGGTGGATTCAGGAAGACTGCACCAGGCAGCCGACTGATAACTGGCTGCCTGGTGCTGTCTTCTTTCTGAGGCAAGCTACAGCCCTGATCACTTCCTTCTCGAATTTTGCCTCTTCAGCCTGCCCCAGCGCTTCCCCGAGAAAAGTTTGAAATGGAGGATGAGATCAGAGACGCCTTTCATGAATTCTTCAATTCTAATATTTCGCCTTTGGGAAGAGAGAACCGCAAGGAGTCGAACGTTTGTGTTGTGTGGTAGGCGGCAATGATGTTGAACTACCTGTCACTAAGGTTCCGACGTTTCTTTCAATGGAAATGAGCTATGGTAAGCCCATTGCAGCATTGATCGGATGCTGGATCTGTTTTTATAATGGCTAGTTTTCATGATGATATAGATCGATTTCTTCTGGACCTGCTGCGATTCATCTGCCGTGCAATCTTTTTCAGACTTAATGACAGCTTATTAAAGATTCCTGCAAACAGGCTCCAGTGGACATTCCACGGGTGCGCCCTATTTCTGGGAGGGTTTCGGAAGACCACTCACTTTCTGACAGGCGTTGATGGTTCGCCTGGTCACCGAGGTATGATCGCTCTACGAACTGCATAAGAATGTGCACTAAGAGCGTGATAAATGGGTGCGAATGGGTTTTTTAGAACATAGAACATTCTCTTGCTTATTGGCATATTCAGAAAATTCACACAGAGAACATCACCAGTGGTCCAGTCAGCCACTTCTTTGGACGGCTTCTGCGATTATCACTGTAGTTGCTTATGCTGTCGACGCCCTACAAAGAGTAACATAGGCGGATTACAAGCTAGGTGGTTTCCATCGAGCTTCCGAGATATTCTAATTATATAATATCAGCTTGATTGAAAGTGCTGACGGGATTATGCAGAGACCAGATGGCGATACTATAGCTTCCCAGCAAGGTGATAGTGACGTAAGATAATGACGAGATCAGAGGCGATGAGCGAGATGAGCAGTACGAATGTGCACCTTACATACGATGTTCAAAGGCAGCAACCGCGATGAACGAGGCAAAAGAGGGGGTGCGAGCCTGTGATCCATGAAAAAAAACTAGTATAGAGAACCCCCCCGGTGGTTCCCCCCCCCCCCCCAAATTTAGGCCCGATAAAGCGAAAACGGGAACCTTTCTTGTCCAAAGTTGATCACGACAAATGAGCGAATCTATCCGATAAGGTAGTGGAAAGTTGAACACTTGGCGTACGGCGTGCGCCCACCGACGTGGCGCAACGACATTTCGCGAACGAAAACGCATAGTTCCCCTCCTTATCTCATTAATCAGTTTTTAAAATTGTTCCTAAACTGTTTGCAATCGTTTTGGGGTGGAGTCGGGAAAAGCCAATGCCGTGTCCTCACTGTACCAATTATTGGCTGAGATTCAAAGGCAGAGAAATTAACGTAGAAATTTTTGTGGTGCAGCATGGAAGAACGAGCAGCACTTCAAGCAGTAGCTAGAGCCCAAAGGAATCGAGATGTGGCCTTTTTGTGACTAAAGGTGCGCTCGTTGCAGCGCCCTGGGGCTGCCAATCCTTTCTGAGCTCCGCCTCCGCCTGTGCTCCGCCCCTCAGCAGATCGCTGTTCGATTATCATTCTGATAAGGTATGCCACTTCGAGCGCGTATCCAATTTTTTTCTCATGGAATGCTATATCAATCAAGGTATGATCTCTGGTGGTATGATGGCAGCTATGGTTTAACGAGTGCCGACGACCTCTTAGTTGGTTGCCAACTCGTCCATTATCGGAGGTCAACGGGCAGAGGAAGTGGTCCCATTTTGCGCGTTTTTGACGGATTTCTTTGCTTTTTTCGCTACTAGGGCATTATTCAGCATCTTCACTTCCACTATGAGCACAACAGAATCCTATCGCAATCTCTCGCTTTAAGTGATAATACAATTCGTTGAAAATGTAAAAATGACTACGAAGGTACCGTACAACGGGCGGTCCCGTAGATGTGTTAAAAGCAGCCGTCATCGATCTCAACGAACTAATCGAGTAGGTCGGTAGATTGTCGCTATCTATTATACGTACATATTGATACTACTGAACTGGGGTCATTTTCGAAAGGTTCTTAATAGACTTGTGAACTGCAGAGAAGTTTGTTCGAGTTTGCCAAGATAAATACCTTTTTTTGGGGGGGTTTTCCCCCCTTTTCCCACACTGTATTTGCACATTCGAATTAGCATGATAACAATATTGTAGAAAATATCGAGGACCGAATTGTGAGGATGATTTTTTAGCTGCGGTCCCCGAGGTGCCAAACACCTTGTCTGTCACGTCGCAGGGGGTGTCAAGAGATTCTCCATGGGAACAATGAGAGCTAATGTCGGAGTAGCTTCTCATGTTCTTCAACTGAATTTCTGTTACATCCAGTTAGGGCGAACAAGGTTCCTTGGCGAGCGGGAGAGCTAAGATGTTGTCTTTACAGCCAAATCTGTCTCCGTTCTCGGGTTTCGGCTCACACTAGGACAAAATCCCCATAGAGAAGGGTAGATACGGAATCGACAATAGGGTGACTACTCAACAGGGGAAGCGGATCCTACCCTTAGGCCAATGTCAGACTTTGCGAATCGCGCGCTTCGCTAGCGTCTGCGGTCGCGTCGCGGCCAGTGAATCACTCAATTGGCTGGTACCGCAACGCGACCGCGAATCGCTAGTAGCGAATCGCGCGATTCGCAAAGTCTGACATCGGCTTTAGGGTCGGAGATAGGGAATCTTCGTTCGTCGTGCGCGCGGCTGCGGGCAAGACCAATAGGCGGGGATACCGGCATAATCTTTCGCATACACTCAAATCTCAATAAAGCCCGTCGGGCAGGATGGGTGGTACTGATGGACGTGTGTGTGCGGCACTGATGACGTCACAGCGACGGCAAAGGATGGCGTTATCGCTGAAACTTTGAAGCATTACCTTCTCAAGCACTTATTGCACCCTAACGGTAAGTTCACCAGTAGCAAGAGGGGTAGGTTTGAACAGAAATCGAAGATCGAGTGGCAGAACTCACGGAAATCAACTCAACTATGCACCAAAGGGTTTACGCATGAAGGTGTTGGTTTCTCATTATTCCCACAGAAATTTTCATTTTTCTCTAATGGGAAGATGGCAACTGTGCAAACCTGATCTTTTTGCCCCCGGAATTATAGGTAAGAGGAGCATACAAGTTGGCAAGCTGCGAGAAGCCCCACTGCTAAGCGAGATGGCAGCAGAGCTCCATCCCTCGCCGCGCTTGCCCCATCTGTGACGTCACCGTGACGTCACCAGCTCACTCTCGCGTACGCGCCGCCGATGAGCTTTTTTTCTGCTCCCAAACCTGTTGTCGAGTCCTTTTACTGGAGCACGACTTGGAGATGCATGAAACTGGAACTGAAACTTTCTCGCAGTTGAAGCTGCAACTGAATACCAACAGCTGTCAACGTGGCGAAATACGTGGATCCAGTAGTAGCGGAGCTTATCAAAGCCAGCGTGATGCAGCTGATAAATTTCGTTGTAAGATAGTTGTTCAGTGATAACGGGTTTATCATGGGAGGAAGGCCATCACGTAGCTCTACAGAGTCTGAAGCTTCATCTCCAGGTATGTGCAGTAGTTTGTATGAGAGCATCTCTTTTTTATGAATTGGCAATATCCTTCTATTATGTGAAGCTGCATTAGGTTGCTTCTCCAACCGCGCACAAGCGCTAGCCACAATAGTGACACGAGAACAATAAAACTCAATAAAACTTGTAGGAAGAAGTTGCTCCTTCCCAAGCCTTGAAACCAGTCTATTGGACGCTTTCAACTCCAAGAAATTGGCGCTATCGCAATATACGAGACATGATAATGGCAATGCATTCAGAACTGCGAAAAATGCCTTTTCTGGTGAAAAC
>MU871002.1:0-16926 GCA_036418205.1 Ostertagia ostertagi
TTTTCGAGCAAGGTAGATCGATTGTAGTGTGGGGATCCTTGGAAAGATTTGCAAGTTTTTGGGGAATTTTATGAAGTTTTGCGTACGCGTGTTTGCTAATGTCCTTGACGCGTTTCTTACCCTGTCGATTGTTGTTGGAGATATTCCCTCTGCTCGAAAGAGTGGTGTCATCATTGTTTTTTTCAGTCAGCAAATGAATCATTCGTTAGTGGAATTTGAATAAAAATTTCTTAAGGTTTTCCCTCTACAAAGCAATGTCCAGCAAGGTTGATTTGCTTCGAGCTCGATTCTCCTCAGAAAAAGTGCTAAGTGTGACCAATGGAACTCCTATCAAGGCATACCTCCTGCCTAGTACTGACGCCCATCAGGTTGGCGTTTATTTATTTAATTTATTTATTTATTGAATGCGCCTTCTGAAGCGCGCAGAGAGATCATGAAAACAAATACAGTTAAACTATACAGTTCATGCTTAAAATAAAAAGACTTGTTAACTGATCGCGGTAAAGTTTTTAATGGCTGTATGCTACTGTACAAAGCGCTACCACTCAGAAGCTTCGCGACCGCCCGTTTGATAGTTATTTTTAGATGTATCGTTATTGCAACAAGAATCCTTCAATTTGTGCTCGTTGATTCACGTGATTTAGTGTGTCAAAGTATCAAATTTGTGGATCTGGGACGGTAGTAAAGTGCCCTAGACTGGCAATCAAATGTGGTGATTTACACCATTGGCGAGGAATAGAGAACGTAGGAAACATGGACATGACCCTAGTTGAAACCGCCAGCCTCGCCACACCGACCTGCAAAACGCATACCCACTCTCGGAATTGAGCCCTGGATTTTAGGACTCGTAGCCTGGTTTTTGCCACTGTACCAGGGATCACTCCTCCACACCACTAGAAGAGATGTTGATGAAAGGTAAGCAAGCGGATGTTAATTGCAAATCTGTTAGGCTTCAAGCGATGTTGATCAGGCAACCTTGACAGCGACAGCGAGGGTTCCCCATGAAGCCATTGACAAATCGCCATAGTGGCAGTGGTTGAGCAGTCCACCACGTTGCCTGCAAAACTTGCGTCACATATGGGTTTGAACCTTTGGTGCATAGTCCCATGACATCGCTACCACTGCACTAAGGAGCCCTTCTTATCGACAGCGAAAGGGTTGCGGAGAAAAGGGAGGCACACCCCACGAAAGTTGCAAACCTTAAGATATCTCTGGAAGAAGTTTAAATCCCGCGAGCCGATCCAACACCAGCGTTGGGCCCGCAGTTTGCGACACCATTTCACGAATCGATGCAAGGGGCTTCCCTTTCCCTTTCCAACACTCTGCTCTGACCCACACAGCCTGGCAGTTTGGGCGTGGCCATCTCTAAAAAGTCCTCCGGAGGACTTTTTAGAGATGAAGTGGCAGCATGTTTGCGTCTCCACCGCGCGCACTATTTCCTTTTTCTCTGCCGCCATCGCTGTTAGTTTTTGGATGACCACCCTGCTAATCCTCTTACTAGCACGTGATGTCATCACTTCCGAGTGAGTTCGAACTCACTTCGACCATTCTGACGGGGAATCTTCGGAGGGCTAGCTGCCGAGGCCATTCTAAATGCTACCGTCCCTGGAGTAATAGCATCTCTCATTGATGAACTACTTTTGGTCGATAAGAAAATTATCACAACAAACCCGCCCATAAAATGGAACTATTCTCAGTAAAAGATCAGGACAAGCGCTGTGTTTTCTTTGTCACCGTCTTCCACATCATATAATTTACACAGGAATTTTTCTTTGAGAAATGGATAGCGAAATTGCGCTTTGAGGCAATTTTCGGTAGCCTTTGAGTAGGCTGTGATCGAGAAAGCGACTAGCAGCTGTCATGTGGCCTTGACGATACGATGAGTATCGAACATTGAAGACACATTCCGCGATTATGTATAGGAGCAATCCTCGCGAGTAATGCACATGAGTACGTTACTGCAGACAGTAATTTGATTTCTACTTAGAACCCGTGGCAAGAACGCAAAGGACCTATGACGTGCATCACATGCCTCCATGCACACCTACAATACGTATGTGTTGATGTCTGCGTCTCGCTCATTCCCCATGCTTTCTCTCTTCATGTTATCTCGCCTCGCTCGGTGCACAGTGTCTCTTAGACTCCATCTGGGTGGTAGACACTTCACCATTAGAAAACGAATATCCTTTCCCTGTGGTTTCTAGCGTTCCTTTCCTGTTTTCTTCACTGGCGCCCTTTTTCCGAGCGCAGTAGGCATACAAAGTTAAATCATCGTGGTATATGTCTTTAATATTGTTCCGTGTAAGATAATTATTTAGAAGTTACCGCTTTATTCACGTTGGCCTGGCAAATAAGTTCTACTAGACTTTTATTATAAATTAGAGCTTGAATATTCATTACAAACTTTAATTTCACTCACAACTAGTGAGTTCAATTACACGGCAAAATTCAATTTGGCCAGGAACATTTCATATTAAAAATTTTTCAACATATTCCATAAAGCGAAATTCAGCAAGGGAACATCGATAGTAATATGTTCCAATTTAGAGTGAATATCTAGCAGATCACGATTTTCGTGTGAAATTCCTCACTGGTTTCACTGGATCAAATGCTTACGTGGCTGTGACCAACGACAAAGCGGTACTGTGGACGGATGGACGATATTTCCTCCAGGTAATCCATTATGGAAAGCGAAGATTTTCTAGAAGCAAGAGGAACCTTGTTGTATAAAAAGTCAGCAGGCACACTGATATTCTTTTGGGATTTTACCTTACTGCTTTGAGGTAGAAAAACACCGGCTTCCAAACTGGCTGGCTTCTGTAGGCCGTATGCGATTTTGGCTCCAAGCATGATAGTTTGGCGTGACGCATTAAGATGCCCCAAGACCGTAAATTAGGGTGAATGTCGCGTTGAGGAAATGGCACGAGGTTCCCCATTGCCTCTTACCACGCAGAATTTGATGAGACCCTCTCTGGTCGATGATTTTGAAAGTGTCACCCAAAGTTAGGTCAATCTGACACACTACAATCCCCTGTTGCGGAATCTCAACCATTATTCAATTTGCAAAAAAAAAACACATTAAACCTTCATGACAGCTCTTACAAGCGCGATACATTCATGCATACCCCACAAATTCTTCTTCTTCACTCTAGCACGCGCGGTCGCAGCATCCACTGTCTTTATTAGTAGTCGCCACTTTGTTCTGTCCAGTGCATCTCCTGCTGTGGCAGTGACTTCACTTACCAGGGAAAGGCATTCAACTTCCCATGGAACTTTGAATTGAGACCCAGATATATCGATAGAGCTTCAAACGCTGATTACAAATATGGAAACTAAAACTGCAAAATGAACCTGCCAAGGAAGTTGTGAGCAGTCAAAGTTGGCTGGAAGTAAGCGTTACGTATTAACCGTGCTAGCCTCCGAGCTTTCAGAGTCGCCGTGGAGTAGTGAGAGTGCTCTCAAAATTTGCACTCCAACGGAAAGAGAATGAACGACCCCTCGGCTGGAGAGCGAGAGCATTGCCACTACTCCACTGCGACTCTGAAAGCCCTTAAAGACAAAGGTCGGGCTCAGGCACGCTAGAGAAGTAATTCCCGTGCCTGGAGGTTGTATGTGGGTAGCTGCACACATTGCAGCAACTTCCCACCTTGAAAAACCCCGTTAAGGCCCCGGGGCGTTCGGTTTCAATCCAGGGCCGCCTGGTCAATCCAGGACCGCCCACCTCCGGAAGTGGTGCGTGGCTGGCATAACGTGTGAAATCAGCTAGGTTGATTGCCGTATCAACCGATAGAACGACTGACATCTCCAGAAAACTTGTTTGTACGTGCCTCTTTCCCCAAGCCAGCCTCCTTCACTGCTAGTGGGAAAGAGGGTTTTGTTAACGGCCTTGTCGACGGTTTTTCTCAGTTTTTTCTCCACTGTCGTTCCACTTCGCATCTCTATACTCAGTTTCAATCGCCATAATACCCCCTTATTGAGCCCGACTTTTGCCTTTAAGCTAGTACGGTTCATAGGTTTGACTTCACTTCAAACCAACTTTGGCTGCTCACAACTTCCTTGGCCGGTTCATTTTGCAGTTTAGCTTCCATATTTGTATCAGCGTGCTCTGTCGATATACCTGGGTCTCAATTCGAAGTTCCATGGAAAGGAATGAATGCCTTCCCTGGTTAGGTCCTTACGTATCCAACAAACAAGCATAGCATTTTTAATGCACCTGTGGATCCCTAACACTCGTTTCTCTCCATGATTTCGAATGGGATTAGAATTTGTGAGTCGTCTAAATGTGCAACGAACATCAAACATTTCATTTTTCGTTTACAATTTTGAATTATTGAACGACTTCGCGCGCTTCGCTTCTACAGGAGGTTCTTCTGAAAGGGGCCATAGATGCTTCTTCTCTTAGATAAAGCCGATAAGTAGATTTCATGAAAAAAGTGAATTAATATCCAAAAATCCAAGAATTTCATCAATTCGTCGTATGCGCCACATACTTGACATACATACAAAAATCTGAAAGCCTGTCCGTGTCCACTGAGTTGACGCTTTGATCTGATAGCTCTTTATTGGGTTCTTATGTGAACAAGGTTTTTCAATAAATTTTCCCCCTGAGATCATGTTTTTACACCATGTCGTGGACCATTCAAAATAGCTTAAACTTTCTTAGAAACTATGTGAACTTCCACATTAGCTAATACTATTTTATAGGCTACGGAGCAGCTGATTCCGCCCTGCTCTCTATTGAAACAGGGCCTTTCCGACTCTATCTCGGTTGAGGACTTTGTATCTGAAAATTTGAATGATGGCGATTGGATAGGAATCGATCCTGCCCTTCACACCTATGGTTAGTTCTGTCAATATGCATGTTGTGTGCCCTAATGTTTAGGCGTTCCATCCGGGTCAGTTGAAAACCATTTATTTGTTTGTTTATTTATTTTTTCTCATTTTAATAGCTTAATTTAATTATTATGGTTCCTAAACATTGCGGCGGAGATTCCATTTTAAAAAGCTCTAGAGTAGTGGTACTTTTCAACGGTTGGCGCATATTTCAGAAAGCGGACAAAAGCTCATCAAGACTTTGGAATGCCAAGGAATTAAAGTGGCACCAATCAGAGGAAATCTTGTGGACGAATTTTGGGATAATCGACCTCCACTTCAATCCAAGAGTGTGAGTTCTACTCTCGTGGACTCCTCAACTAGTGCAATCGGCGTTGTTGAGATTGGAGCTAAAAGTTAGCCGGGGGAGTAGAGACCAGAGGGTGCAAAGCAATTTTCATTTTTGCCGAAGTCCCTGCCAACTCCTAGGCTTAGTGCCAGAGGATGCCCCGTATCTTGTGTTAGCGCCGTGGAATATCTTTTACACGACAGCATTTCAAGGCACACTCTGTTACTTCATAAGTTTCCCGTAAAGTTCTCGGGAATGACCGCAAATATGATAAGTGGTCGTCGTAATGAAGAGGACAAACCGATTCTGCAAAAAATCCTTAAAGGCACATCCCATGCTGATCATATGGGCGGAGTCTTCGAGACCACTCTGCCCTCTCATTGGCCGGCAAACTTTTTTATATCAAGGAGAGGAGTAGATCAATGAGAAGGCTCGATGGATTTCCTGACTCTGCCCGTACAATAAGTGTGGAATATGCTTCTAGGGGTTTTTAGCAGTTCTGTGACCACTTTTCGTTACTGTTTGATTGATTACCAAATCAGTTTTCATAGCCGGGTGCAACACACCACACTTAGGCGGTCGACGATGTGTCTTTAACTGCTCTATTTAGCCTATAGTGCTGACGCCGGAAGAACACGGGCGCTGCGTCAACGATAAACTGAAAGATTTGCAAAAACGGATTGGGCAGAGAAAATGCGATTCTGTTGTCCTTTCTGCTCTGGATGATATAATGTGTGGGTGGAGTTTACTTCGTTGAAAGGAGTTTACTTTTTTTGCTGTTCACTGGAGCCGAACAGACGTAAGGCGTTCGAGTGGGGGGTCTGTGATCGAATTCGCCTAGAGCGAGGACTCTTTTGTTTCAGGAGCTTACTCAAATTAGGCATCGGAAATCAGGTACATATCCATTGGCTTTATTTGCTTATTTGTTTTAAACTCCTTCTGAAGTACACTTGTTCATGGATAAAGCTGATGATGTGGTAAGTAATTTTGTTTACTCAATTAAGAAAGGGGCGAAAGTGGTGTAGTGGCAGGTGACTTTTGGACCGGGGAACGAATCCTGGGGGGGGCGTCGTTTGAGCCAACCAAGCCTGTCCACCTTCGGAGTCGGAACTGGTACAGGACTGTCTGGGAGTTATAAAGCACTGAGCTGTATATCGGCTGTGATTAATGCAGTTATGACGTGAACAAGAAGGGTTTATTGAACTGACTCTGACGACTCGTATCGGGGGGGCGGATTCTGATCCCAAAATTACTATGAACAATGGTTAGCGCTCAAGCTGCTTCAATATCCATTTAATTTACAATTCCTCAATGTCAGATACGGTAAGGGATTATTTAGGGATGGCAAGATTCTCTCACATTCAGAATGTCACTTGCAGCTGATGTGATGTTGGGCCTATGTAAGTGGCTCGGGGAGGAGGGAAGAATGGCCACTGCCCTAGTCGACGTTTTCATTTTTTCAGAAGAATCAACTCAAAGGCAGCGGTTACGATGAAATTCAAGAAGGTTTAGTGTGACGTGGTGGTGCTTCAATAGGTACCCCAGCAGCGAAAAAAAGCAGAAAAATCCGTCAAGAAAACCAAAACGGGACCCTCTTTTTGGCCGTTGGTTTTCACTCATGAACAGGTAACAGCTAAGAAAGAGGACGTATGAACGAGTTCACCGCAACAACGCATTTGATGGCACCATGCCAAACTACGCTTCAATCGAGATGCTCCATTTGCGCCGCTGCTGGCACGCAGCTCGTCCAAATCAACAAGTAAACTAGTGGGCGGATCGCTTTTGGGGCGGAGCGCTTTCGAAGTCCTGCTCAGCAACCAGCGCACCTTTCGTTGTGAAAGCGCCACACTCGCTTCCCTGGCAGCCAAGTAACTGATTCGTGTGGTGCATATGCTTCCCCGATGCGCTCCCTCTTTATCGTAATCGCTTCCTTTAATAACTCCGAAGGGATGAAGGATTTGGTTGACCTGCGCGATATTCGTTCAAGCATTTGATCCCCGGACTGGGCGCGTGATGAGGGGCGGGTGCCACTTAGTACTATGTCACCTGCGCCTTTACTAAGGATCTACTCAAAAAAGTTGATGCGCATAGTGAGCATACACTCCTCACACTCTTTCGTATGGGTAGAGCGCCAAACACTGCTGTTTGCAGTATGGATGCAAGACCGTACGAAGGGGGCTTAATTTTTTCACACTCCTTTTTCTTTGGACTAATATTACTGCCCTGTGTTTCTTTGTTACATTAAAGGTGTCAAAATCCTAGAATATAAGCGCTTTTTCGGCATGAGCCCCGGAAAACTCATTTGAGCCCTTTGATTGACCTATCTTTATAGATTTCAGATGCGTGAGTATCTCAAGAGTGAAGGCGTGACACTTCATCCGTATGCGGATGCGTACGATTTTATGACAAAATGGTATGAGCAACAGACGGCGGCTAAACAAGCAGAAGCCTAGGGTAAAGTAATCGCCCGGATTGGTGAACTGCAATAGCTATTTCAATTTTGTTCAGGTTTTTGTCCCGACAACTACTAACTACCTTTTTGGTGAAATTTTCGCATCGTCGGCAGTCGTCGAAGGCAGCCCTGTGCAGGTCATGAAAGGAGTGAAAAATCCTGTCGAGCTGGAAGGCATGCGTAATAGCCACGTAAGTTTGGTGAATTTGGTTGGTTTTCGTCTGCAAGCTAAAATAGCCCTGTTCCAGATTAGAGATAGCGCAGCTCTGATAAGCTTTCTTATGTGGTTGGAAGCCGAGTTACTCGAAGGACGATCCTACAGCGAGATTGAGTTAGGCCTCAAAAGTCGACTCGATGAGAGCTGCTATGGATAAGTATGTCGATCTGAGGTGAGCCTGGAAATCTTCCATTCATGTTGTTTTTTGAGTCGTAGGCAGAAGGATGGTCCTCTAGTGAGTACAATGTTAGAGAGGAGGTAAGTCTTCGACCTGTAGTTTTCACAAATTTAAATACACTGTGTGCTATGTGAAGGCTTCAAATTTGTGCATATATCAAATAAGTCATTTACACAGAAGGTTTAAATATACTAAACACATCACTACTCCAATTAAGTTATTTTCGGGCCTATTCCAGTAAGATGGGTGGAAGGGGGGCTCGCGGTTTACAGCGCTCAACGTGTTCAAAACTACAGCTACAATACTTTTCCAGTGTGAAAGTTTAGGACTAAATAGGCCCTGAAGATAGGGGAAAACCTGAATTCGAGCAATTATGTTTTCTCTGGGACTTCCACCCCTCTTAGGCCTAGTCCTCGTGAAACACATTGTACCGCAATGCCTTCTCTTACCGGAATAGACCCCTTTCCATTGCCGAGCCTGTAATAATTGCATAATCAGTGTGGTACGTAGCGACAGATAGCATCAGAAGCGTCAAAAAGCACCCGTGATATCGGTTTTCAAGGTCTTTTATATACAATATCTGGTAATTCGAAGGTCATGTCACTGAGAACATTTGTCTGCAAAGCCCAAAGCTCAAATGGTCGTTTGAGTGGAATCCGTCTACTAAATTTATTGAATAAAATCGAATCTCGATGAAATTTGATGGGTCATTGGCTTTATGATTTTACAGTTTCTCGACTATTTCTGCTGCTGGAGACCACGCTGCAAAACCGCACTATCATCCTGATGGTGAAGAAGGCAAACGTCTGGCAACTGCAGACCAGGTCTACTTGCTCGACTCCGGTGCACATTATAGGTGATTTCATTATTGCTAACACATGTTGTATTTTGAAGGCAGAGTTTACGATTTGGAAGCAGTCCACAAGAATTGAGGTAGTGGTGTAGTGGTGCCTTGATGAAGAAAAAGCCATGAGAAATTGCTGAGAATCCGAGAAATGGGACTTGTGCCCTTAATTTCCGCATTGATGCGACTCTCATCGGTGCTGCCTCTTCAACGCTAACGCTCTCTCTGCTAAACGGCTAGAGACCTGCGGCGAGTGGTTAGCCAGTCGGTGGGCGTGCCGCGTCGATAGCGCCGCGGGGAGGGCCATGCTAGGTCGCCGGGGCATATCCTTCGCTGCAAGATTGCACCCTTGGGGGATTCTGTCTGTCTTTCCTTCAGGTGAATTTTCCCTTCTTCGATCTTTGACTTTATCGTGGAATCTGCCATTAAATGGTAGGGGCAAGCGGCAAATGGCACCCCTTTCCATGTTCATGGTCCGGTGAGTGAGGCCCAAATTGAATCTCACAAAGGACAACCAAGCCGTCAATTTTCAAGGGTTCGCTTAAAGGAAGCGATTACGATAAAGAGGGAGCGCATCGGGGAAGCATATGCACCACACGAAGCAGTTACTTGGCTGCCAAGGAAGCGAGGTGTGGCGCTTTCACGACGAAAGGTGCGCTGGTTGCTGAGCAGGACTTCGAAAGCACTCCGCCCCCAAAAGCGATCCGCCCACTAGTTTAGTTGGTGATTTGGACGAGCTGCGTTGCCAGCAGCGGCGCAATGAAGCCTCGATGGAGCGTGTTTGGTCATTGATGCCACAAACGCGTTAGCGATTGAACCTCTTCTTCCGTACGTTCCGCTTTCTGAGCGATTACCTGTTCATGAGCGAAAACCAACAGTAATAAAAATGGGGTCCCGTTTTTCCGTTTTCTTGACGGATTCCCCTACGATTTTCCGCCGCTGGCATACCATTGAGCACCACCATGTCCCATTTAAACCCTTTTTGAACCTATCGTAATCGCTGCCTTTAATTGATACCATACTCCTAGACAGAACGTTGGTTTCTTCATCAGCTAGCCATCGGAATCTACTGTATAGGCAATCTCGCACGCAGATTTCCTGCAATCCTGAAGTCAGGGTGTTACTTACACCATAGGCCGAATGCTTTCAAGGTCGCTGCAACACCCGCCGGTCTGGCCGGGCCTTTACACCGTCCCCGGCCGGGGAGGGAAACCCATGATTCCACGAATTTGTCAAGGCGACAATTGGGTGAAAAAGGGGTCCGACCATAAAAAATGGAATCAAAATCGTGCAAAACATTGTCAATTCAGGGACGGTACAACTGATGTCACTCGGACTGTTTGGATCTCATCTGAGGCACCGGTACCTGAAGAATTCATACGACATAATACGCTTGTATTGAAAGGACATATTAACTTGGCGAACACCGTGTTCCCGCAAGCAATCCCAGGTACCTCCCACGCGTTTGCTTTCTGAATTCTTATTTTACTACTGTAGTTCGCGAAAATTCCTTCCCTTCAACCATGAGTTGATCTGCAGCCAAAAGCCAATTACTTTAGGTATTCGATTAGGACACATTGTCAAGGCATGCAATGTGGCAGGTTGGATTGGATTTTGGCCATGGTACTGGTCATGGTGTGGGCCATTTCCTCAACGTGCACGAGGGTCCTGGTGAGTAGTTTTGATTTTGTAACGTTCTCGAGACCCGATAAATTATTTGACTGATTTCCTACAGCTTCCATTGGCCACCGGGCGGCAGCTTACGGCTGCGACTCGTGGATTCGAGAAGGCATGGTTTTGACGATAGAGCCTGGCTATTACCTCGAGGGGAAATGGGGTGTACGAATAGAAAATTGCTACGAGGTTAGTGTTTTTTTTTCTATAAAAAGCGGTTGGTACAATAAATTGATATGAATGAAAGTAGAGGTAGTAAGGGTGCGGAGACGGAGAAAAAACGAGATAAAATCTTTATTTTGCCTGTTGATTTACGCTTTGGACGAGTCACTGACCAGGGCGGAGACCGTTTGGACGAGTTTACCCCCCACGTCAGGCCAACAGATAATCATGCCTTGGTCGATACGTGTTAGATAGATAAGCTGATGATATGACCTCTTGAAATTAAATGCTCTTCAGCTGAAAGCAGAGACAGCGATATTAACCTCTAACATGCTTCTCCTTATGGGTAACTCCTTAGTGGGGGGGGGGGTAGTCCAGCCAGGGTAACCGCCTCGTTCGCACTTTTCCAATGATTTTGCGACCCTCCTATCTTTAACGTGGTCTCGATGCGACCCCACACTTACACCATCACTCCCAGAAGGCGCCTCAATGCGACCCCTGCCTCCCCCCATGGCTGTTTCTGTAGTATTTGATTCTGAAGCATGAGCCATGAGACCAGACGACACTACCCAAACTCCGCCTACTTTTTTTTCCAAAACGGCCGTCAAGGGGGGGGGGGGGGTAAATACGGTTATGAAGCAGCAGATTCACCAGTTTCATCTAATTCACGCCACTTTCGTGTGAAACTGGTGCTAAATTATCAAAATCCCATTAAAAATAACCCCCTTTTTACGACCCCTTGTCGCACTTTTTCTGGAGATAGTTAACCTTTTTTAATCCCAATTTGGCCCCTTTCCCAAAATCACAAATGCGTTCCTCTTGCTCGAATAGTGCGAATGGTGGTTGACCCTGGTCCCAGCCCCAAGGCCATCCTTGTCTCGGGTAAGGCGCCGCTAGTTTCCTACGGGCACGTGATTCGCTGCAAAAGTCCCCCATTTCTTTAAGGACCTAGCATTCTTTACACGCCTTGCCATTTAACTTCCCTCTGGATGAACGACGATAATTAATTGTACAAGTTGCCTTAGTAAAGTGTGCCCACAAATGGAAGTTGGGATATAGTGTTACTAATCGATATATCTTGAGATAGTAAAAGCCGATGTTCCATCTGGAGCGGATTTTCTTGGTTTCCGTGCTTTGACGCTGGCGCCGATACAAACGAGTATCATTGATAAGTCAATGCTCACAGAAGTCGAGGTGTGTCTCTTTCTACATGACCCTACTGTCGGCTCTCTGATTCTGTTTTCAGGTTGACTGGCTGAATTCTTATCATGATCGAGTGCTCAGTACAGTAGGCGAGTTTTTGGAAAGCTCTGGTAAAACCGCTGAGCTGCAGTGGTTACAAAAGCAGTGCGCTCATATTTGATGCTAAATATTGGATGCTGTGACTTATTGTTCATTCTGTGATAATTTGATATCAAGGTGGTGCGAGTTTCATGAATTGTTCTCCGAAAAGGATCAATTAGGTTAATAATGTCACATGATTGAGTTGTGCAATACAACGACCACTCCACAGACAGTTCGAGAATGTTTACTTCTTGCAAACAAAATAGACATAATCATATGCTCTAATTGGATCACACTTGGGTTCATTGATGTACCATGTGAGATCGGGAGATTTTGTATTTCCTTCAAGCTGAAATATTACTATTTATGAATTTATGAGCCCCTTGGAATTCAAGCAGTTCCATGGCATGGACAGAAATTTACAAAATAGTGTTCACATGAAGTTTTGGGCTATATTGGGCCCTACAAACAACTATGGTGCATGTTTGAGTATGTTCGAAAACGTTCAATGCCGTTTTTAGCGATCACTTTTGTTAAAAAAAGCTTATTTTTAATTTTTGAAAAGCTATATGGCAGCTATTACCTGGCCCCAAAGATTGTATATTCCTTAAGGCCGATGTCAGACTTTGCGAATCGCGCGATTCGCTAGCGTCTGCGGTCGCGTCGCGGCCAGTGAATCACTCAATTGGCTGGTACCGCAACGCGACCGCGGACGCTAGCGAATCGCGCGAATCGCTAGTAGCGAATCGCGCGATTCGCAAAGTCTGACATCGGCCTTTTGAATCTCTTGAGGACTCTTGATGTAAGATTTATTGGTTAGCTTTCGCTGTGATAACAGCTTCTTCAGACCTACAAAACATCAAGCATATTACAATACTTCAAACCTAGGAGACATCAACATAATAAACATTAACTGACCAGGCCGATGCTCTCGCTAATGGGATATTCTGCAAAGCACAATTCAAGACCACATCAGACTATTGTACAAACCAGGACAACAACGAAACGATGATCACCTCACTCTAGTGCAGTTGCTAATAAAATAAAAATCACTGGGAATGAGCAGTACGTGACTATTTCACAGTACTGGCTTTTATCCACCGTTAACTCAGAAGTCTCATAGCCTCCATGGCCTCCTCTCTGATGTTTATTTCTGGAGACAGCCGCTTGATAGCGAGTGCCTCTAACAATTTTCTTTCTAAGGAGACTTCTTTTGAGCGGTGTAGCACAGTGACCTTTATTGAAGGAGGCGGTTCTTGTCCATGGTAAATCGTGCGATGTCGTGCAAAACCGTTGTTTGGGTAAGACGAAGGATTTCGCAACGCTCGCATATGTTCATCAATCCTTCTGTACAATGGTCTCATCGTTTCTCCCACATACTTTTGACCGCACGCTTCACATGTGACCAAATAATCTTTAATAATGCTTCATTTTTGAATCACTTCGAGAAAATTTATATATCGTAGAAAGCGCGTTTCTTGCTCTGCCTAAATCTACCGCTATTTTGACCCTAAAACGCATTTCCCCTTTTTCTAAAGCTTAACACATTGACGACAATGCGAGTTTTGGCTTTTTTGGCCACGTGGGACCGCGGCGATTTTGCGGGCGCGCTCGCCAGGTCGTTCAAGCAGATTTTGAGTGATAAATACACAACTAATGACCAATTCAAAACCAAATCAGTAAATTGTAATGAGCGCAACCTACCCAGGGGTACAGTAGTGGAATTTCGATCGAAAGACATGGAATAACAATGAAAAAGCGAAATTTTTCAGAACTAGCTGCAATGGACCTCAAAAGCAATTTTACGTTGATTATTTCCAATCAAAACACACATGTTGTCATCCCTAAGGTTCCCTTATCTACTTCTACTACTATTTAAATCTTCACATTAATAAAAGAAAAGTAAACGAAAAATTTATTGAAATGAAGATTTCGTATGGTTCAGAAATCCTCCTCTAAATTAAAGTATACGTGACCATTCTAAGGGCCACTATGTTTGTAGCTACGTCAAGGTCTCTTCCATGGAATGAATACAAGAAACTTCTAAAAGAATCAGGCGTGCGCGAAAAAAATGAGTGTAATGGGTGCGGGGGATATATATCCCGCACGGTCCGACATGGCCTGCAATGCGCGGGATATATATCCCCCGCGTTGTCGTCAATGTGTTAAGAGCTGTTTTAGCCACGAGTTTCTTGTTTCTCATCCAACTTTGGTCGGAAATGCGCGGAAACAAGTCGCGGTATCAACTGAGCATTTGGTCTCGAATCCACGAAAAACACGCTTGGCAGTCGTAATTCAAAATCCCTTTCTCGCGATGATAAAAGCTTCGAAGGAGGGTCGGGTGAAGGTCGGCTATCGAAGACTAACAAAGATTAACTGAGCGTGTTGTCAGAGCCGAGGTTCTTCTTAAATCAGTGGTACACTGATTCCAAGGAAGTCGACAATGTGGTGCAACCGATCCTCTTCTACCACAGTTGCTTAGCACCATCGCACTTCCAGCCGTGCACAAGTCTTCCACATAGACTTCTTCTCTCACAACTGCCACTTTTCCAGCCACCTGGATGGTCTCTACAAAGAAATTCACACATTTAAACCCAACATAGTGGTGAAATAACCTCCGCCAAGTCCTTCGTCTACAGAACTCCAGCACTTCCAATATACGGATATATTAATTTTTCTTCTTCAAGACAAGGTGTATAGGAATCGTGACAGTTCTTAATTTCGATCGAAAGTCTTCTGTTATAAATGAGATACACGCTTTTGAATTTGAGGGTCAAAATCAGTGGAATCTTCCCAAACAACCCAATATTTCGTCCATTTATGTCCTAGCTAAGTGAATGAGAATCCAAACCTCTCTATCATATAGGGACTGCACTTTATCGCCACAGCAATGTCACCATATATCGTACACAGTGGGGCGGGGGAGGGGGCAAAGTCATTTCGCCAATGGCGCACATCATCAAACTTTTCGTCGCACAGGGTGCCGCCGTTGTGATGAAATTTTACGGCAAAATATTCCTTAGATGTCCCCCATAAGCAGAAGCAGGCCCTCCTTCACTGCCCCACCGTCTTCAGAATATGACGTCATCTGCCATCACCGTCGAGCTCAAGGAGGCCTACCGTAATCGCTCCAGCCTGAAGCTGCTACATAATTTCTTCAATAGTTAACTGGTGGATAGCTTCAAGAGACAGCAGCTCTGCATGCAAGACTTTTTTGACCAGCGTTTCAGATAACGTCGTAATGGCCTATGATCCCTCGAGGACCTCGTTGAGCTCGTACCGTGAACCATGTTTCCGTGGGGAATCTTCTGACGCTGTCAGTGTAGAAGGCTATCATGCAAAATGTTCGTTGGAGCGTTCATAGTTGGCGATCGTGCGTGCGATTAGGCGATTAGGCGATTAGGCGATGATTCAAAAGAAAAGTATACGTATCGATTAGGCGATTAGGCGAGTAGGCGAGTAGGCGAGTAGGCGATAAGAGAAGGATACGTATCGATTTGATGCTCCGCTATTGAGCAATCGCCTAATCGCCTGATCGTATTACGATCGCTAACTCTGAACGCTACATATAGATTGAAATGTGCTCCCCACTTTTAGTTTGGAGCGTACGGTGTGAATAAGCAAACTACAGCTGATTCTGTTTCAAAGCCACGAGTCGTGAGAAAGTGCCAAGAAGTAGCGTCTCCTAGAGTGACAAAGAGAGGTACATACCCAAGTGCAGGATTTGTAACGCTGCCGCGACTCAAAAGTGCGAGGCACTGCCGTCCTTACCAATCGCAGCATACGTGGCGTCTGCACCCTCTCGCGTACGACGTACTCTCTCGCGTTTTCCCTCTCCTCGCAGCGCTGTGTCTCTCCGTCATACCACGGCCGACCTCACAAAAGAAATTTCAGTGGTTCCTATGCGCTTTTTGCTACTTCTCCCCACTCACGTTTCGCATAGAAGTTGTCTAATTCTCGAACAAAGGAGCATACCGATTCAATCCCTCCCGTACCTTCACATGTGACTAGAGAATAACTTTTTCATTGCCCCCCCCCCCAAGTACTTCGTTCCTGCACATAGTGATGAGACTCACGAAATAACATTTCTTCTCCATTGTGAATCCACCAGTATAGTTAAGTGGAGATCCATCCATCCATGCAAGATTATTTTCCAAGCCAGTCAATATACTAAAGAATTCTCGTCCGTCTCTTCTACTCAGTTCTCTCAGCAACTCTGCAAAACCGAGCTGAATCAAGTCTGTCGCATGAATTCAGAGGAAAGGTTGCCATTTCAAACGCGAACCATCGATTTCGTCTCGCACAGGTGCTGGGGGAAAGGGATGAAGATTGCCGAAGTCTCACTCTCCCACGTAAAAGGTGGTAAATATTGAGCCAACTACTACTAAAGGTGATGAGCTCACGAAAAAAGGATGATAGGTCGAATGGGCGATAACGAGACATACACGGAATGTGTTTTGGACGCTGATGAATACCGAGTCAGCTTTGTGAACTGACAGTCAGTCCCCTAATTGAAGTTGCGAAGGTCTTTTGTTCCCCACGCAGTGTACTCTAAGGGTGCGGACCAACTCGCAATTGCATCAAAGGATATGTGCGGGCGTTCTAGCATAGCCTTCCCTTCGGCGCTAGTGGCCCGTAACGCCCACCGAATACCTAATCACTCACCGCAGATCTACAGGGTGGTCCAAAATTATGAGGACCAAGACATTGTGTCGTTAAAAACGCATAGTAGCTTGATGGAACAAACAAACTTCAGGGAAGTGTTTGTAACTCTTATCTCAAAGTAATTCCAGAATAGAATTGAGATCTGCCACCTGCCGCCGTTTACACGAGCCTTCAGATGAAGGGGGGATGGCGCGTGCGGTGGCACGCAACTAAGGCGTGTCAAATGTTTCCAGGCCTTCTGCTCTGCTTTTCGAAGTTTTGTGGGGCATTTATTTGCGTTGGCCTCCAG
>MU871003.1:0-22754 GCA_036418205.1 Ostertagia ostertagi
CACATATACTCCGGTCGGCTGCTCTCGCTAAGCTCCAAACGGAACTCGTAAAGTAGGCAGTGACGACAGAACGAAACGGGTGGCTCCATTGCTTCACTGCGAGAAGCACTGACTGTCAAATTTTGTAAAATGGAAGGATATTGAAGTAGCCCTATAGCGCTCTTTTGGTAACACAGACATTCTTTGTGAAAGATGGTGCGGGTATGAAGAAATCGGCACTTATTATGACTCTACCTAATAACTTCTATGAGCAGTCTATTCACTTCGTTCTAGTCAGACCAGCGCTTCAGATAACGTCGCAATGGTCTACGAGATCTTGAGAAGTTCGATAAGCTCGACTCATCCACCACGTTCCCGTGGCAAACTCCTTTTTCCGCACGGACCGGGACCTTTGCCAAACAATAGCAACAACGCGCGCTGTCGTCATGAAATTGAGACAGTTTTGTCTAGTACTGAACATTGTAACAAATTTTTATAATGACAGTGGATCGTATACATGCGAATACAACCTCTGTAAATGCAGTACTGTACAATACTCACATATATCTCTAATCTAACGATAAGCATGCTCTGAGCAAAACGTTGAAGACAAGTGACACCGAATTCTAACAGAGATAAAAATCTACTGGGATTTCCTCAGATGTGCTTACGAGCTACAGTAAAAATCGAACAAGGTCAATTTGGAGCACCAAATAAGGAAGACGAGTAGTAATTAGTATATCTCTAAATCATCCCCTCTAAAAAAACCCGTTTGAGAGATTGCTCGGTGAGATGAGTTGAAGTACATGTGTTGAGAAAATACAAAAAAGCCACCAATGAAAAGGATGTAAAAATCGTTTCCAGTCCCAATGGGGTGTTCTTTTGTACGCTCTACCAGATGTTCGCGCATCTAGGGTCCCATACAGTAAAGGGGTATGTAGTGCGCAAGCGGTTCCCGCTTACATAAATTTCAATTTTAGAGAGGAAGGAAAGCCGCTGGGTGTGTGAGACGACGACTGAATGGGACCCAATGTTTAGTTAGTCTCGTGAAAGCCCAAAACGGGTGATGCACACTGCGTCGTCGATTTTGAGTTACGTGACTGCTAGAATTTTCCTCCATGTCCTCTGCCACAAAAAGCCGGGTTACAAGCGCCCGGAGGATGATGGCTACCTCACCTACCAGAGCTGACGGACGGCGAATCTGCGAGCCAGGGGGAACGAAAGCGAATCAGGAAACAGGGGTGCGTGAGCCACTTATCGTGTGGCAAAAATTGAAGCGTGCGAGGTCATTGAACCGCCATCAAGACGAGAGAATGCGGACGAGGACAGCGTATCAAAAATGAGACGGAAGCACAATTCGTGTGCAACGCATCACTCCAACATACTAACGAGCGTTGTTCCTCATTTGTTCGCCTGTGGTGCTTGAATAAGTGATCAAGAACGAAGTCAATCGTCGTCCTGACTCATTGACTTCACCTGTAGACTTTTGTGTTTCCTGACCATGGTCTTATACCTGAACAAAGACTTCGCAAGAGAGATATCGGATCATCAAGAGAAAACAACTTTACCTGTGCAGTTGCTTCTCCAGAAATTCAATTCGACTGTTAAGTTTTGTCTCAGTACTCGTGTGTTCCGCGATTAGTCGCGCCATCCTGAAAGTCACCAAGATCAGTCTTTTGGCAGTAGATGTTGGGCTTAACCCACAAGGAAATGAAAAACTGGAACACTGTCTCAAGCACTTTCAAGTCATGTTGAGAGCCTTATTGACGTTGTAAGTGGTAATGGGGGTCAACTCCAGTAGGGTAGTGGAGAGCATGTGATGCAACACTTCGCGTCGCCTACAAGAAACCTAAGGGGCGTGTGCACGCAGAGAGATTTCCTTTCTTCGCGAGAATTAGAACTAGTAAAGGAGATAAAGCATTTGCCGTTGATCAATCCCTTTTTGGGATGCGGCACGCATTCTACTTCCATTTGTACATTCGTAGTGGCGTTTGAATGCGATGTGGCCTATACAATGACTTGCGGGGGCCAGCCGATGTACAAGTCAGTGTTTTTATCCTCCCAGACAAGTCTGGTACCAATTAACCGACCCCGGAGGGATGGAAGGCTTGGTTGGCCCGGGCGACTCACGACCCAGGATTTGATCCCCGGACCGCTCGCGTGGTAGCGTGCCACTTGCCACTACACCACTTTTCCGCCCTTTATTAGGATGAGACACGAAAAATAAGTTCTGCAAAGCAATTGCCGCGCTTTTTGAATACTTCGTGCTAAGCCAGTGTAAAAAAGAGGCGAATGAGGATATTCATTGCCCCCTGGCCGCTATGACAGGCATCCTGTGAATGTACATATGACAGCTCACTGCTTATGGTGGGTGGACGTGCACAAAAGCGGGTGGGATATCCCGTGGAAGCTATAAGTCGGTTCAGGGAGAGGAGAACCCTGAAAAAGTGAACATAGGAGTGAGAGAATGGAGGAATGTGAAAATGGTGGGCGGAGCGTCCACCGAAGTGGGCGGGACTAAAGTCGAGATTCCACGAACCGCTTGGCAGAAGGCACGGAGAGTGGGAAACACCGGAAGAGAGTTGCGAGAAAAGAGTAGTCAAATGCTCATAATAAGCTCATAATTAGCTACAACGCAATTTGAAATTGGATTCTCGCAAAATTGCTGTATTGATAACTTATTCATTTGCCTCCACGATTCTAAGCGGATTCGAAGGTGCTGCGTTTTTATTGGCTAACCAACCGGGCGAATGGGACATGACTATGATTTAGTTCAATCCAAATCGAACGCACCTGGTCTGCAGAACTTTCACCGAATTGTTGAGCTGCTCGGCCAACTCTTCTACAGTTTGCTGCTCTTCGGGGGCATTTTCATCTAGCAAGTTATCTTTTTTCAATAACTCTCGTCCCTGAAACTCACTACTGTAAACGTAATTAGTGAAATCAACGGTGGTAGGGCACCACTATCACTACCACCGAACTCACCTTTGCCAGCAACAGTTTTCTGGCATCTGGATACTCCCTCAGAGCATTCCATAAGTCATTTTTGTTCAACACAAATAAATCTGTATAGCCTACAGACCGGACATTGGCTGTTCTACGATTTCCATTCTTACTTCCTGAAATGGTTTTAGTGTTCCTTGTCACGAAACAAAGAAGTTGTGAATGATAGGATTAAAAAGTCCACTTTAACTAAGAAAGAGAGCCTACCAGCAATGTTCAGGATGCTGAGCTCTCCAAAGACAGCACCTTCTTGAAGCGTCGCGAACACCTAAACATCTCATTTTCAGAATGAACTCGATTTCGGGGCTGCGAAAACAGTTCTTAGATAGAAATGAATTGTTTTAACCAACATAAACTTTTGACTAGCCGATGTCAGACTTTGCGATTGGAGCGATTTTGCACCAATTGCAGGAGCGACGGCGTTTACACCCGACACGATACACACGGCCGGCGCTCGCGCGTTAACTGCCATCGCTCGCACTTTGGAGCCTCGGGCCGTGATGTGCCTCCTTGGCCGTTGTGGCAGGGAGCTGCGAGCGACGGGAGATTTACGAGCTGATGGCGCGAATTATCGGTGGTCGGCGGTGTAAATCTCCCGTCGCTCCTGCAATTGGTGCAAAATCGCTCCAATCGCAAAGTCTGACATCGGCCAGTGGTAGCAAGACATAAAACAGAAAGTAATCGGTATTCATATTGCTGGTCATCCATCTTATAGTTACTGACACATTTGGAAAGACACAGCAGGGCAGAAATTCATTATAAAAGTTGTTCAAGTTAGGTTGAAGAGCGAAACTCGCACTCTGGAACCTTTCACATACGTGAAGTGAAACAGTCAATGGTCAAAATCATGGAGAAACTGTGTGGCGCATCGAAGTACGCGAAAGATCGCTTTGTTTTCGTATTAGCGGTATAAGAATACTATTGAGTACTGCTGTAAATAAGTACTTACCTTCTGTCCATCATCGCCAACCACCTGCAGTTTACCCCGTTTCACGATGTACATCTCTCGACCAATGTCTCCTTTCCGACAAATATAGTCGCCAGGAGAAAACACCTAAATATGACACGCATATTTATTGCATTCTGGATGGTATTATTTTTATCGTCAGAACACACCTGCAGCTGCAATTTCAGCACCAACTCGGCCAACAGACCGGCTTCGCAATCCTGAAAACGAAACAATTCGATCACGAGAAAAGGTTTGTCTCAGAATAAGCTGAGTGAATAGGCTGTGCTCACTGCTAACCTAGCCACTACCACGATCCCATCGTAAGGGGCTAAATACGACCCACAGGCTGAAATTCCGCAACGCACGCTGCATCCTGATGGGAATAGTGAATTGTAGGGATGTAGCGTAATAGTTCCTAATCTAGCTGTCACATAACCCTTTCCCATAGAAAGGGGTCGTGGGAGAGGGAGAGAGTTGTTGCATTTCGAGGAAATTCATAGGAAAGGTGATGGGTAGGTTCGTGTTGAGGAAAATTCCTTGATACAAGGCTCACTGGTTGTTAGAATGCATACGAGAGAACTTACTTAAAGGAATCACGGAAAAATCATGATTCTATTTCAGCCATAAATCACTGGCTTGAGACTCATTATCCACGATAAGAATGAAAAGAACAGAAATATTGCTTTTGTTTTGGTAAAAAAAAATTCGAAAAATCGAAAGGGCTGCTACGCGTTCAAATGCCCACGTCTTTCACAAATGCTGGCGACGGGGATGCTTCCACTTGGTTCTTGGAGTGCCTTCACTAGAAACTCTTTCTGGCCTTCTGCTTATTGCATTCACATCTCACACTTCTACTCCATCCTATTCTATCGATCGATTTGTCTCTACTCTCCGAAATCGCGCGCTTTAACCCGATTCTTTCATTGCGTCGCCGGCCAAACCAACTTCTTTCCATGCCTCGCCTTTGGCTCCGCCCGAATTACCTTCGATGTCCATAGAGTGTAGTTTTGTACGTTTGTTTCTCTTCGGAAACCGAATCTTTGTGTGCTGTTTCCAGTGATCACAACTGACACATTCATGTCAAGAAAGAATGCAAGAATTTTTCCGCGAAGGATTCCTCTAATGGAAGTTCCTGCCTGCTAAAACCGCAGTGAATGGGAAGGTCAGCAGTCAACATTTCTTACTGACAAGGCGGACGGATTACACGACCACTTGCTTTTCTCTTCCTAGACCTCATCAGAAAATTCAAGAAAAATGGAAGGTTCCTGCAAAATGGGAGGCAATTCTTGTATATCTCCCTCATAGTGATAATTGCACGCCAACGGATTATAATATCGAATTTGCATCGGTTTTCTGGTTTAGGATGAAATATTCATATATTTTACCTGGAAAATGCGGACTTTTCGAAGCGTCTCAAAGTGCACTTGCATGGCGATTTCAGCTTGCAGCTTATCGGGAAGCACCTTCAGAACTTGTTGATCGCTTAGTGATTGCTTATTAGCCCATAAATAGTCGAACCATTTGATCACTCGCATCTCCAACTGAAACGGCACATCTTCGCGAGCTTTACCTTGGGTATAGTCTTGAGAAAGCACTGACCTGCTTGCTGACCCTCCTGAGCTCCATGTACTGCTTAATGCCGTCCATTTTGTTTTGAAACTCCGTTCGAGCAGCACTCATATTGGAAATCATGCTGAAATAGTTGAGGTTTAGCTAGTACTTCCTACTGGCTCTTAGGGTTTAGGTTACCTTCCGACGTTACCGACGATGGTAGCGAAAATGAGCACTCCACACATCAGATCCAACGTCACAAATAGGTATTCCACATTTTGTACAGGAGACGGGACCTACACAAAATGGCTTGTAAAGGGGCAGATAGATCAACTTGGGAATTAGGTCACCTCTCCGATAGTCGTCAGAATTAAAGTTGACCAGTAGAAGCTGTAGATGTACCGGCGAAGAAGTGTGTCCTTGACGTTCCTGAACGTCTTCTTGAGATTTTCGGTGGTGTTCAAAGGGGCAATTACCAGTTTCATGTTGTGAAACTCACTCGGGAAGACTCTGCTTATTCAACGGACCGTATACCCAGCCGTCCGATCCCAAACCGATCATCTCAGAAATCCAGAAGTAGAAGCATGCGTTCCAGTGAATGATGACTATGATGTACCAGACGACGCAAAGTACTCTCGAAAGGCGTTCGGCATTGAACTCCTGAAAGAGTTTTAAGACCTCAGTAGCCACTATCGCAAGATACGGGGCATTGCGGTGGCATGCATTTAAAACAGCGTAAAACCTATCCTTTTTGTTGGAAATGGAACTATGCCTCAGGCAGAGCAGGAGAGACTCCAAGATGTGTGAGCATTTTCCATTTCCCCTATGTCCCTGCTCGCTCCTAGGCTCACTCCTGGAGGATACCCCCGGGTCTTGCGATGGCGCCCCTCGTTGCAGTCATCTGCCGTGTAGCTGCATTTCATGGGCCCCATAATACAAAGGAGAGCACACATTGGGAAATAGTGGATTACCTGGTTTCTGTTCGCTCCATACAGTCCTGCACCCTGTCAATACGCAGGAGGCGATTTATACGGACAACTGGAAACGGCCGAAACCATGAAACGGGCCGAAACCACATGGAAAAGGCCACGGCCACCCTGAATGATGGCTCACTGGGTGAAGTGGAAGACGATAGAGGAGAAGGCTTACCGAGAATATAATCAAGTGGTATGATGCTTATTATATCATACTTGAACTGTTTGCTCTCAAAGTACTGCTTCCTGATTTTCTCGATGTCTCTGACTACGAGACCTTGCTCGAGGAATCCTGAACAACAAGGCCTCATAATTACAATTTCTCAAGATATTTCTTCGAAACTAATCCAAACGAGAGACGCACCAGTGCGGGTACGAACGAAGATGTCAAGCCAATAGATAGTGTCCATGACGAGATCAAGAGTCGCCCACATGAGTCGTGTCCACCACCAGCGCGACCAGCCCATGTCCGAGTAGAGTTCAATCATGGGCATCACCTGAAAAACTCAAAATTGCAGTTGCCCCTTCTCTTCGGGGAGAGGAATAGGGAGCACGAGAAAGAAGATCAGCATGCACTATTCTCGAGATAGAGTCGAAGGGTCCCTTCGGAGTACCTGGGTACTCGACTTTGATTAAATACATAGAATTTAATTGAAGTTCTTGAGCGTAGAGGGCTCGCAAGTATTACAGCCTGTACTACCATAACGTGAATAATAGATGTAGGGCAAGAGACTAGGCCTCTATGGATGCACACGTCACCGTCCGCACCGGAGTCGCGCCATAACTGCTTAACTGCAAAAATCAGCTGCAAAACCGACTTTTATTTTTGGGAGCTGACGAGTTCCGCTTTTTTCTTCCATTCATTTGAATATAGCATCATGATGAACAGAAGTATTTTTCTTGTGGTCCTGACCTGCGCACGTATGTACACTACAATACGCCAAACTTCTTTGATGACAAAAAGTTTGCTACGGCGAAAGCACACTACTATTGGTTCTTTATTCAAGAACGTTCTCAGGTGCACTGGGGACGGGTGGATAGCTCAAAAAACGAAAAAAACGCTAGCTAGCTCAGCACTAGCCTTTATTTCATCCAGTGTTGTGTCTAAGGATTCTGCTATCTGCTTAGTTTATTGGGTTGCAACACAGGGAGTTCACAGTGACTTACAAGTGAACGATTGAGAGACTTTGATGGGTGCTCCCAACAGCAGTGTATGAAGAACGTTTTGTACAACGGTGCAAAATTGGGAATGATAGATTTTTACAAGGGCTTTTGATCAATGACAACAAGATCAAGCCAAACTCGGTCGTCTTTGAAGCACCTCCGCAAATCGTCACGGAGCATAGCTGTCATAATGTAATTTGGTCCAAATCGATGGCCAGCGTTATTCAGATCTCTGATTGAGATCTAATGGAATCTCTGATTGAGATCTAGTGGGGAAAATTCTCAAAGTTCCAAGTCCGTTTGGTAACAGAGGAGGCAAGAGGAGCTTGCCTCACACCACCTGTGTAATCAGAATGGCACTTTCAAATGCATATGGTCTGAGGACCGAATTCTAGGACATATTGTTTTCCAAATGTTCCTAGAGTCCGATATCGCTGCACAGATTCATTTCAAAAAATCGGATGGGGTAAAAAGTCTCTGGAAGGAAATGAAGCAATTAACCAAAATCGGGAGGAAAAGAGCAATTAACGAAGAACTTTTTTATACTCCAGAACTCTCAAAGCAGAATTCAGGAACTCCTTATTCAAGCCCAGCATCGGATTCCGATCGCATTCATTGATCATTGGTACACAGTCTTTTCATTGGTACACCTGGAGCTAACATTCATTCTAAAATTTGACGAAATTTTTCAAAGGTTTACTCACATGACTAGCGTAGCATTTTTATGGGCTCTATCAGACCTGCTCCAGCAAAGGTTGCTCAGAGAGCATAGAATCACGTACGAATCACATGACCCATTATCAGCTTTTATTGTTAAGTTATGAATTCTTTTCTACGTCTATCTTATGGAGCGTTCATAGTTAGCGATCGTACGTGCGATTAGGCGATTAGGCTATTAGGTGGCTTAGGTGAGCAGTCGATCAAGTGAGTAGGGGAGTAGGCGAGTAGGAGATAAGAGAATTATACGTATTGATCTGTTGCTCCTCCCATGAGCTATCGCCTAATCGCCTGATCGCCTAATCACCTAATCGCGCTGCGATCGCCAGCTCTGAACGCTCCATTACACAGAATATTGCAAAAAAAAGATAAGAAATGAGAAGAGTAATGAAATCACAAAAGTGAAGCTGCTAAAGGACACCTATCACACCAATCAACATAGAACTCGCTCGCCCTATCATATATCATAGCATAACTCCTCATATCCTATCCTTACAGAATCTTTCACCACAGAAGTACTCGCGCAATGAAAACGATCACAAACCTGCATGTTCATCAACTGGTCGTCGTTGCACTCCATGGTGATATTTGGAGGGATGGACGTTGGACTCGCACACATAGGCACTCCCGTCGGCCCAATGAGATCGACGAATACTTGGCGGGCAATCACGAACAGCAAGTTGTACACGAATGCCACAGAGACCTGAATAAAGAATCAAGCAGTGTTCAGTGACAATATTCGCTATGATCCTGGTTTAGAAATTTCTATGTGCTCCATGAAGTTCCTTTCATGCAGGCTTTTCTTAGAAGGAACGTCGAATCTTTCCTGCTGTAAAGGACCCCGGCTTACATTTCTGATGTCAAAATTTTCACGGAGAGCCTAATAATCTGTGTAAAAGCCAGCGTGTTGGCGTGGATATCGCATTATAATGCTTTCGAATTAATTAGTTCCGGTAAGGATTTCACGTGAAATTCGAGCTAACCATAAGCCATGTAGAATCACTATAAGTACGAAAGGTATAAATAACTTGTAGGCACAATTCACCATGTTTCAAGAAAGGTTAAATTCTCCAAGCACTTTTAATGGAGGTTTGATATGAAAAGATAGTTTTTGAGCAAATACGAGTAGGACGAAATTAGCTTGCAAAGTAGGACCTTGTTGTAATTACCAATTTCTGCGTTTCTATGAAAGCAAAAATAAATAAAACATTTGGCTTCGACCAAACCGACCTTTTTGGGATGCGGCATGCATTCTACTCCTCCATTGTGCATTCGTGGTTGCGTTTGAATGCGGTTTGGGCTATACAATGTCTGTCCAGCCGATAGTTCTTCACCCTCTCCAGATAGTCTGGTTTTACGATGTACACCGGAATGCATGGAGGCTTGGGCTGACTCGGACGGCGCCATGACACGAAAATTCGATCCCCAGACCGCGCCCTGTGGGGTCATGACCACTTGCCACCACACCACATTAACCGCCCTGGTGTTTTTTGTAGTCTTCTGGCATTCTATCAAGAATTGAGTGCCTAGCTAGCAATAGCTGGGATATTGCAGGGGATAGAGATCGCTCAATACTTTCGGAGACTGCATTTAGCCTGGGTCATATCAATCTTCCACATCTTCAGTAGCCTCAAGTATCAAAGGAGATCGCTCTTGATAGCTTCGGTAGAGAGACGAACGGTTAATTTATACACAAGCTGAACGGACTAGTTTGACCTTACAGTGTTCTTTTTGTTTTTTATTAGCTTCGAACTTAAAGGAATCTTCCACGGACCATGGACCAGTGGGCGGGACCGGAAGTTTTTGTGACGAAATGCATGGTAGGTACGGATCCACGTGTCGAACGCACGAACGTGAACAGGATTCACTTCAAACCTTCCCATGAACGTGGATCCGTACCTACCATGCATTTCGTCGCAAAACCACTTCCGGTCCCGCCCACTGGTCCATGGTCCGTGGAAGATTCCTTTAACGCTTGCAAAAATATTTAATCATGACTTCTATTGTAAACGCAGCAGCATGTGCTGAAACATCGCAACAGGACTATTTTCTATACTCAGTTAAAGAAAAGAGTCCATAGTCCTACAGTTCGAAAGGAAGCTCTGAGCTCAGAACACATCGTTTGGGGCAGACTAGATTGACACGGGCTCCGTAAGGTTCGAGGATAGGACGTTTCTCTGGAATTGAATTCCACTGGAATAGGCCTAAGCCGATTTTATTTTTAACACCCTGGTTTGTTTCACTTGTTTATTTATACGATTGAAGATCACACGTGCCGCGTGCGCCACCATTTAGCGCATGATGTTGCGCGGAAGAGCACAGTTTTATCTGATTTATTTGACATTTTTCAATGCTCCTGAACTGTTTGCACTCATTTTCAGAGCCGGGAAACCATACGTGTCATCACTGATAAAATTGTTGATAGAATTAATGATGATTCAATTTTTGAAAAATATAAAAAAGATACGAAGGTTCTCATACAACGGCGGTCCGCAATGTGTTTATCTGAGGTCGTATTTCCTAATTGCAATCGAACCAAATGTTAATGCGAAAAGCTTCATGTATCACGAACTACATTTCTTATCTATGCGAGCCCTACAGCCTCTTTTGCTGAATCCTTGGCGAATCGCTGTCTAAAGGCATGATTGAGTGCTTAAAGGCACGCTCCGCGATCAGGCGGGCTCGCCTGTTCCATCCAGGGGGTAGTAGGCAGGTGGACAAGTGTTGATGTCGGCCCCTTTTGCGGCTTGAAAGTACGCGACAAAGGCGCAAGGAGCTCGTCCAACCCGCAACTCACACCTTCGTCCGCAAGCCCCACCCTTCGCTGTCGGTTGCCACGTGGCGCTGCTTGAAAAGCGCGGGCGCATTTGAGGCAGTGGTCCCAGCGCGATCCAATGTTATTGACACTGGAGCAAGTAGAGTTAGGTTCGTGAAAACTCGTCCAATTCGCCTCTTCTCTATCCCAAGGTGGAATGTGGCTGAAATAGGGGAGGTCTCTGTACGGGGCGTAATCGGTGGTTTCGTTTGCTTTCCTTCTCTTTTACAGACCACCTCCCACCTATAGCTTCATAACTGAACGCTTTTCCACACCTATTTTATCCCGAATCTTGCCTTTAAATCGTATATGCCAGCACTTACTGTAGAAAGGTGCGCCAGCGAATGAAAATGTACATAAAAGGACCTTCAGGGCACTCAGAACGAATCTGCCATGTATGTAGTAATAGGATGATCCGTGATTCTCCTTCACTTTTATAGATAGGGTCCCAAACACACATCGAAAGCCGATGATAGGCCACTTTCCACAATCAGGCCAGTCCAAAAAGCTTGTGAAGTCGTATTCTTCAATACCCATCAGTACACGATTCTCCATTGCCGCTTCAATTAAAAAAACGTCTTCGATGTACAACTAAATTCTTGTACTACTGTGGTCAGCTGGAGCTAGTGCTTGACTTCTTAAGGCTTCCACGGCTATTGGAGTGGCTCTATCGTCAGAATTCAATCACTCATTGTGGCTTCATACAGTTTTATCAGGTTACAGACGCGCTCGAAGAAGAGCTGATCCCTATTTGCTTTTGGGAGGAGACGGTGTAGCGGCATGTGGTGATACTTAGGTCAATTCGCACGCATCTGGCGGATGAATCTCGATCGCGCATGCGGGCCTGCACCAATGTGTTTTGAATTTCTGATTGTCATAGCATGTCAAACACTTTATAAGTAACTGACTGACAACGACCCCACGTCCGGTCATTTCACAATTAACTGGCCTTGTACCACGAATTCACACTGGCGATAGCAGAAGTTGGCCACCAATAAAACTAGAATCGAAATCATTCAGATCACTAACGCTTATGTACGCACCTAATCCAATGTTAGCTAACAAAGAAAAGTGAGCAAAGTTGAAAAAAGGCGATTCTCATGCCAAAATTGATTATAAGTAACTAATAATACAGACCACCGCATTTTCTTTTGTGGATTTGCCCAGAGATCCCTGTCAAATACGCACTTGAAAGGGGAATGAAATGCACATGAAAAATACATTGGAGAACTAGTCCTTCTACTTCTAGTTGTGGACTATGGATAGCTAATGTCTCTATAAGTAACTTTTCATTACATTCTAGAGATACCTCTTAGTGTGATCATGAGTAATCACGCACTTTGACGAAGCCAAAACTCAGCAAGAAACCATCCACGTGTTCGAATAACTTCAATTAAGACAATTCAGAAACCGTCGTCATGGAGCCCTTTTTGCGGAAATTCCTCCCTGAGAGACTTATTAAATTTCCAACATTTGCCATCGGATAGGGTTCAGAGGCCAGCTCTGGCATGAAGTGGGTGTGTGAGAGCATCCCTCTATATATAAAGCAGTAAGGATGTTTGTCTGTCTGTCTGTCTGTTTGTAACCACTAGGCTCACTCGCTACGTAGACCCATGAAATTACTTGGGACATGGGCCCGGATGGGTGGGAGGTTGTCCTTAGGTCGTGTATGGGGAGGGGCTAGGCTAAAAGGGTACGGTAGTGGGCGGGGCCTGACCCGATGAGCGGGGCTTGTTCAGTAATAAAGCTGGAGGCGGGTCGCGGTCTAGATAAGAAAGGAAAAGCAAAAGAAAGCCCCGATCACGCCATGAATAATAACCTCCTCTATTTCAGCTGCATTTCATTTAGAGATAAGAAGAAAGGGGGTGTTGGGGACGACTTTTGTTTTTGAGCTTAGCTCCAGTTGTTCCAATGTCAATGACATTGAACCGCAATGCTATCGTTGTCATAACTACGTTGCTCTTTTCTGGCCGCCTTAAGTGTGCCAGCAGAAGGCGGGGCTTGCAGACGAAGGTGTGGATTGCCGGGCAAGCGAGTTCTGGCGCCTTTATCGCGTACTTTCAAGCGCCTTTATCGCGTACTTTCAAGCCGCAAAAGGGGCGCCACATAAATGCTTGTCTCTACTACGCTCAGGGATGGAGCAGGTGAGAATGCTCTATCCCAGAGCGTGCCTTTAAGACGGTGCCAGACGTCAACACTGAGCCTTGCTGCGATGTTTCCACAGGGATAATGCTTAAAATGCATTCTCGTAAGGGCAAACTAATAATTCACGAGTCAAGTATTATCAGCCTCAAATGTTCGTTGAGTCAAATGCGCTTTCGACATTTTCAATTATCATTTGGACGGCGAGAAGCAGCAATTAATAGAATAAATCAAATTTCGTATAACTTCGCCGCAAAGGTTTTCTGTCATTTTTCCATAGCAAAAAAACGATTCTGGAAGCTGGCTCAACGAATCATTCAGGTGAGGGTACCAGCTATTCAAGGGTGAAATATCATACTGGCTTACGGTAAAACGAAGAGCTAGCTAAATATTGAAAAAAAGTCCGGAATTCTGCAAACGCAATGTAGGTTTTGCTGGAACCTCAAGTGATGTTACTGTATTTTACAATATTTAATTCCCGTTTTGTTTTATACAGAAAACTTTAGACATACTTTTATGGTTACATCGCTGACTTATCGATTCAAAGCGAAACTGACTAAAATAGTTTTATAACAAGTTTCATCATTGCATTATTCCCAGGGGAACCTGCAAATATTATCGCGTGCTATTGCGTTGGCGGACAAATGCTGTCGATTTTCTACTATTGAGATGTATTACAATCACTTCATTATATAAACCAGAAGTTTGGTGTGTCGGTTTGTCGGTGTGTGTGTGTTGTGTGTGTGCGTGTGTGTGTTCTGTCCGTCCGGACCGACCGCACACAAAACCAGGGAGTACGGAAGGGCAACACTTCGAGATGTTGATGTCATGAGGGAGAACATAGCGCTGTCATGCGCCGGAGAGGAGGGTATAGGGAGGGGGAGCGTGGGGAACGAGAGACTAAGAGAGAACGACCGTTTTTAAGAGTAAGGTCTATATTCATGTTGACGTATTATTCTAACCTGATGTGGTGATTGTGATAACACCCACAATGGCTACAAAAACACCGAACGAGCACACTCAGCCTCATTCTACATGATGTTGCCGGGACAGCCGTAGTCGGCGGGCGGTAGAGGGGAGGGGGTGAAAGCAGAAGGGGAGGGGGAGAGGAGAAAGGGAGGGAGAAAATGGTTAGAGAAGAAAGTGCACCATGCGCTCGGAGAGAAGGGGTATAAGGAGGTATAACACATTCAATAGTGAGGTGGTTAATGGAGTACGTCATGCTGCTATTCCGTGCTTCCTCCCTACCCTGTGATGAGCGCGATAGCTGGCGGAGCAAACCTGGTAAAATAATATTTTGAATCAGAGATAATGGGAAAATATTCCCAGACATTCATTCCTAATAGCCACACGGATGTCGCATTGTTCCTAAATGTGCAAAAATGTGCATCTAGCACAGGCGAGCGCACATCAGCTCGCCTGTGCTAGATGCAAGCCTAACGTAAATAGGCGGAACTCATTATGCCATACAGGCACAGTAACATCTAGTAGGATTAGAGCGCTTTCTAACAAGGTTGGAATTGTAGGTAGGTCGCCATTTAAAAGTGGCCATTTGAAATGACATGCACACCATCGGAGATGTATACCGGTCTCGTGTCGGCAAGGGCAAGGGTTTGGGTTCGTGATGAGGAGGCCTTCATGAGCTTTTTTCAGAGAATGCTCAGTGCGTTTGCGAACCACTTTTGCACATTTAGGGAAACCTTATCTTGGCGAAAGCTGCTCGTGCATTCTGATCGCTCCGTTTTTTTCTACACTCAACAAATTGAACTCTGAATTTTCTAGAAATTGCTGAGCAGGGGTTAGAATGGTATGTTGAGGAAGAGTCTTATAAGCATTTGGCATGGAACCCCGCATTCTCTCTCTAGAAGAACCATTGCATGGGTGAGTGGCCCTGAAGATAACTCAAGAACTAGCCCATAACGCACTCACTAGTGATTTCTCGTCGAACTAGTGCGATAATCGTGTTTACGAACTCTAACCACATCTGAGAAGACATTGTTAGAAGAATGGGGATTTTCACCTTTACTTCGAAAAAGGGTTGGGACGGGTTAGCATTGGGCAGTGGTCATGTCAGGAATGTCATGAAGAGATCCTGGTACGAGCTAAAAATGAAGGGTATAGCCGTGATAGGGGCCTTCAATTGTTTCAATTGTTTAAGGAGTCTGCAAAACAGAACCTTATTGTGCAATTTTGTGTTTGTGGGTTAGTAGAAGGCACCAGCTACTAACGCGCTACCCATGGTTGCCCCCACTATTCGTTGTAGAGATCAAATTTTCGATTTAGCCAAAAATTTGTTACAAAGGGTAGTTTGACTTCTTAAAGACCATTTCTCTCCGGTGAGAAAACAGCCTCGTTAGTGAGTTGCGTACGTTAGACAGATTGCCACAATGGCAAAGCCAGAATTTGCAAGCGGAAATATCATCGAAAAACGGTAATCTATCCCCCCTTGCTGTGCAAAAAGCGGAGAAAACTAAGAGAGCGGATCCAATCCCCTGCTGTGGTTCCTGCTAATCCGCCTCTCTAACCAGTAGGCCAAACACCAAATGCGGGCAAAAACAATCGTAATTTTATTCACAGCATCGTTCAGCAGATTTGGAATCAGCGTCTGGAGACACATCCGATGATATACATCCATTTCAAACGGCCACTCCGACCTACCTTCTTTCCCTTGTAAGCTTCTTGTGGGGACAGATGGGAAGCCTATTTCTTGAGCACCAGATGTAGCTAAAACCTTTAACTTTCATAGTTATTATTAATATTTATTTTAATATTCGTTTATTTGCTGTTTAATACTATGCACTCCATTTATATTTGTTTCCGCTATATTCAGAGAAAGTTATCTCATTTACTTCCTGTTCAAGGAGGAGAATTTGTTCACAAACGGCGGAGCCCTCCAAAACTAGAGTTACCGTAGTCCGCGCACGAACCCCTCTTAAAAATTGGTGTTACCGTACCCGCACGAACTATTGCGCTAAAATGCTCCGCTTTAGTCACGTGAATGTCTGACTGTTCCCGTTCTAAAAAATGACTGAACAAATGATATCGACTTACGACCACCGCTACCGGTTAGGAGTATTGTCTTGATGATGCAATCCATGCCGTCCACGTTTGCAGGAACCTTTCACAGGGAAAGATCCTGAAACACACGATGTATGGATTGATTTGAATGCCGCCCTACGGAAATTAATGCCATTCTAATACAGTACGTGTTTCAAGTGCCGGCTTCTGCAGGATTGTGAGCAGTTCACGATCGTCACCTTAGGTTTGCCACTTCTTTTCTACTTTCAGACCACCTTTCTCAGTTGGTGGGACTAGGCCACATATGTTGACATGGTATTCATTTTTGCACTATTCCACATTGTATCGATTAAAAAAGGCGAGTAAGGTGTACAAGGTAGGCTTCTCAGAAGCCGTTCAAATGAGCACAGAACGCTAATGACACCTAGCACGAACATACCTTCAAGAGGTGGTTGTGGCTCCGTAGATGGCGCTGTGGCGGTGGCCGTAGCAGCTGTGTCGCCTCCTCCATGACCGAATTTTTGCCATGAACTCGGACTGAGCCTCATACGCATTGTGTGAACTCGGTTTTGCCGTCGAAAGAGCTATAAGGGTTCAACTGAGAAACAGAACCAGTTCAAAGCTATCCGCCACACTACTACTATAATTTCTTGATTTGTAATGATAAAAATGGCTACCATGTACTATGCTAAAAATGCTGGGATATCAGCAAATTGAGTGTTGCAAAACTCCATCGAGCTATTCTTTTTGCGCTTTTGCGAAGCACCTTCTTATGCCTTCGGCATTCAGTGAATGAAGCACTTGCGCTAGGTGAAACCTGTCGCCTTTTTTCTCCTTTTAGAAATCTTCGATCCCGTATCTGACCCCTACGGCGCAACATGGTGGCATCAGCTTCAGTGCTATGCAGTGAATGTTTCTAAAACCACGCCCCTCGCTTTAGCGAAGAGCGGGGTGATGTCTAAACGGGTGGGATTACAACAAGGTTGGGATATTTAGAGTGAAAATGGGATTTTGTATAGTACGTCATTGGCGAAAAAAGAAAGGAGATTCGTCAAGAACGCACAAAATATTACCCTGCCGTCAACTTCCGGCAATAAAGCCGGTATGTAACCGAGTAAGGGACCATTGACAGTGTCCACCGAAGGCCGCCATCTTGACAAACGTCATGCTTTGATTGACATTACCGTTGCTGGAGTGTACATCCGCTTGAAGTGATGTGACCTTTTAAGAGGAAAAACAACAGAAGCTGTTGGCACAGGTGCTGAAATGGGCGGGTTTCGAAGATGGGGGGCTATTTCACTCGGATAGAACAACCAAGAGTCTGCGAAAATATGTGAAAAGGAAACGGGAGTGGGCCCCGGAAAAAATGAATTCGTTTGCGATGAAAGGCACCTTGGATGACAAGGTGACAGGGTACGCAAGAAAAACAGGATAATCGCTCCAATCAGTGGACATGTACCTTTTTGGCGGATACCCCCATGTCACAGTTCTTCGATTCCTCTTTTCTACACCCAAAAAGCCAAATATGAACGCAGCCTCGTGTCACTCATATTTCATATCATAAGTAGTATAGTGAAATGCGAGAAATCTCCGTGATCCCCTTCATGAGATCCACAACTGAAAAAATTTGCTCATGTCGCCATTCACGAATTCATTGTGGAATTAGGTGAACAACCCTGTGATCGGGCACATAACGAGGTCCCTTCCGTAGGCGCTGACGCGAAACGGAGAATACAGCGCAGATTATAAGGCGGACAGAATGCGTCAAATCCGCAAATATTCCATTTAGTAGAGAGGCTCTACCAAACGGCTTAGCGCTCAAATCCTTCTTGTGGTGATGTGCCTCTGTCACGAAATTTCAAAGCTCCGCTTGAAGAACAAAGTGTGGAAAAAGAAATGCCTCAAGCAGCACGGTAGACGGGTTTCGGTTCCTCAACACCGGTCCAATATCAAATTCCAAAAGCAACTTTCGTGATTAGGCTGTATGAATCAATTTTCCATGGATAGGACAGAAGTGTCTACAAAAAAAGAGCTATTAAAGATTTCGCAGCTTGAAAGTGCACTAGAAACGAAGTGGGCATCGTCGTTCTGTCAGCCTTTGTGACTGTTGCCTTCAACGCAAGACCGTGCGATGTCCTCTCTCGCCTATTTCTCTCTCTAGCGCTCAATATCTTTTCGCTGCCGCACAGTTCGCTTCACTGAGCGAGGAAGTTCCTCAGTTTGAACATTTGCGTAGGCTTTTTCCAATGTTTTCCGGCTTTTTGGCAGCCCATATTCGCTTCTTACTTTCATTAAAAGAGTATACACTGCTCCGCATAATTATAAAGCCACCTATGTTTTCTGCAAAATCTCTTTTCCTAAGATGCGTTCGAAGAAGCTTTCTATATGGAAAAGGATGTAGGTATAAATGCTCTTTTGCACACCAGCGCAAAGTTCCAGCTTTGAAATTTGAAGAGTGTTTTTCTGCAATTTTTCGAAAAAGCCGCTCTGACCTATTCCGCATAATTATAAAGCCACCCCATACTTTCTCGTTGCCTTTCCTTCCTGCTCGATTAGAATTTTTTTGTTGTTATCCACACTTCGTCTTTAGGTGAAAACGAGAAGGAAACCGTCACCATAATTTAAATAAAGGGAAATTGTAACAAAAATCGTGAAAGAGTTGAGAGGTAGTCACACTGCCCGAAATTTCGGGCCAGAGTAAGAAAATGTTTCGAGAAAGGGAGACAAGGCGCAGGAAGTGACAGATAAAAACCCGACCTAACTCCGGTCCGCTCGGCTTCACTTCTTGACAAAATTGTCCCGGTTTTCGAGATGTTTTGTTGTCATAAACAATGCGCTTTACATTTCCAAGTCGTGAGTGAACTTGCAGTTCTGCCACAGACGCCGAACAGGCACCTGCTGGAGATTTAAGTTTCAAATAAGGTTTGATTGCCAAGCTTAAATTGGTGCAAGTGTTTGATTTTCTTATGAGGCGGCGTTTATCTGGATCCGAAAGCAACGAACGATCTCCGAGGCTCCATTTTACTCCATATTTTGCACAATGCTCGAAGAAATTGTTTACTCTGAAGCAAAGCCGGCCCGAAATTCAGGCAGTGCGACTGCCTCTCAACTTTTTCACGATTTTTGTTACCATTTACCTTTATTTTGATTGTGATGACGGTTTCCATATTGTTTTCGCCTAAAGACGAAGCATAGATAACAAAAAAAAATTTAGTCGAGCTGGAAAGAAAGGCAACAAGAAAGTATGGGGTGGCTTTATAATTATGCGGAATAGGTCAGAGCGGCTTTTTCGAAAAATTGCAGAAAAACTCCTTCAAATTTCAAAGCTGGAACTTTGTGCTGGTGTGCAAAAGAGCATTTATACCTACATCCTTTTCCATATAGAAGCTTCTTCGAACGCATCTTAGGAAAAGAGTTTTTGCAGAAAACATAGGTGGCTTTATAATTATGCGGAGCAGTGTACATTGTAAAGTAATCCCAACGTGAAATTGCCTTAGAAAAAGAACGCCCCACTTCGCACGGAGTTGCTTTCTGGATATCTCGCAAGATGGATTGAAGGAGATCGGAGTGCCTGTTTTGTTTCGATCTGATCCTCTAGCGGTGAAGCTTTGAAATGGCTTGTCAGAATGCCTAACTTACAATACCTTTGAACCTCCACGCAGAATTAACAGTTCCGATTGTAGGCGGTATATGAGAAGAAGTTTTCGCTGATTATTCAGGCTTCGTTGCTCATGATACTAGGGTCATGCCATTTCAATCTAGGCTCCAAGCAGCGCAATGATAGAAGTCCACATCGGTGACTTTGATCCAGTGCATGTTCAATTCGATACTTTATTGGACTTCTGGTTCCTATTTTCAATTTCACTCTCTCATTTATCGTTTTAGAAGGCCTTTTCAAGGGCCTCGGGTTGCCGTTACCGTTCGTTTTGATATTTCTCATTCTTAGCGTGTGTTTCATCGGCAACAACCAATGGAATTTCATGAGCACGGTTGTAACATAATTTAAAGTGGCCGCTCCATATATTTGAAGCCACATCTTACCCAGCCTGGAAATCGCATATGTGAGCACTTTGGGAAGATCACTCATACCACTGCACAGTCACAACTGCTCTTCCTTATCGCTATTCTATATCAGTAGTTCAGCTGATAGTTCTTAGCAATACGATGGGAAAATTACAGCAAATGGAACAAAAGGAGACCATATTCATGAATAGACTGTGATTAACAGAGATTAACTGTGATTAAGAGCTTCCCACAAAAATGTTTCAGGGTCTGGAAGTAGGAAACTGAAACAGGATCAGGATCGAAAAACTTTGACCAAGGTCTCTTCTCTCTAATCGGCTGCCGTTTTTAGCACAGAAAAAAAATAGCAACCACCGGCACTCGATGCACGGAAAATGCTCAATTCACTGTAGTCCATTACCGTACCCGTACGCAGTTCGTCGCATTCTTTCCGAGCCTCAATCGGGCAGGTGGTCTTGTAGTAAAGTTTATAGGCGGATTTTACGATGAAAAGTTAGCTCATTGGAAATAAGGGTAGAGGTGGTCAGTGGAGCAATGAAGAAGAAACCATGAGAAACGGCCCGAACCCGAGAAATGGGACCCCTTCCTTGCCCGTTGATTTCCGCATTGATGCGACTCTCATCGCTGTGCCCTCTTCAACACTACGCTCTCTCTGCTATCTAATCACTCGCCACGTATAGACCTGCGGCGAGTGATTAGATAGTCGGTGGGCGTTCCGGGCCAACTGCGCCAAAGGGAAGGCCATGCTAGATCGCCGAGGCATATCCTTCGATGCGAATTGCGTGTTGGTCCACCCTTAGGAGGTCCGCCTGTCTCTTCACTAGGTAAGTTTTCCCTTCTTCGACCTTCGTTCTTATCGTGAAATCCTCCTTTAAATCCAACCTCTCCGCCACGAATATTGTGCCCGTCTTTGTCTGTTGTGGCCGTTCGCTCTCTAGGAGATAGAACAACAACAAAGCAGCATTCAGAAGGACGAGTAGGATGTGAAAGGGAGGCTACTATGGTAAGCAGCCGAGAATCAATAATGTCTGTGTTTCAAGCTACGAGCTACCCGCTTGTCAAGGTGAATACGGCTGGCAAAGGGTGGGAAAGCGCCGTTCGACAGAAAAGGTCTAGTCTTGAATTGGTCGAATATGTGAAAGGGTGGCTCTCCTGTTAGATCTAAAAGGAGTCTCTGTTACGCTCATCGTCGCAACTAAAAAAGTCTAGCTCCTATTCCAGCAAAAGGAGCAAAAGGTGACCGTGTGCATGAATTGCCACTGATTAGAAAGGCTTCGCAAGAATTGGCCGAGATGCGTGATATTGAGGGAACGAAGGTGAAAGTGCAAAGCATAAAACATTTACCCGCTTGATCAAAGGAAATTTTGTAGCGGTATTCGACATCGAGGTGTTTGGCAAGACGCCATTGGTCTGCTGTGCGTCTCCATTGGGACCGGCTCCACCAACTCCATTGGAGGTTATGGGTGGCTCGGGAGCGGTGCTGGGACCCTCTTGAGAAGACATTGGCTGCCTCTCTGTCACGAGTGCAGGAGGAACCTGAAATTGGAGAAAGCCCGTACTTAGAAGGAATCTTCACGGAAAAATCATGATTCTATTTCAGCCATAAATCACTGGCTTGAGACTCATTATCCACGATAAGAATGAAAAGAACAGAAATATTGCTTTTGTTTTGGTAAAAATTCGAAAAATCGAAAGGGCTGCTACGCGTTCAAAGTGCCCACGGACGTCTTTCACAAATGCTGGCGACGGGGATGCTTCCACTTGGTTCTTGGAGTGCCTTCACTAGAACTTTCTGGCCTTCTGCTTTATTGCATTCACATCTTACACTTCTACTCCATCCTATTCTATCGATCGATTTGTCCTCTACTCTCTCCGAATCGCACGCTTCAACCTGGCCCTGAGGCCAACTCTTTCTATGCCTCGCCTTTGCTCCGCCCGAATTACCTTCGATTGTCCATATGAGTGTAGTTTTTGTACGTTTGTTTCTCTTCGGAAACCGAATCTTCATGCGTGAAACTTTGTGTGCTGTTTCCAGTGATCACAACTGACACATTCATGTCAAGAAAGAATGCAAGAATTTTCCGCGAAGGATTCCTTTAAGCAATGGAAAATGTGGTTGAATTTGGGGAGCGAAAAAAACGTGATTAAGAACTTTCCGTTGGCGAAAACCAGCACTAGGTGGTAAATCGCACCGCCTCCGAACTTAGGGGTCAACCCTACGTTTGTTACTAGTAACAACGGGGGGGGGTCGTACCTGGTTGAGTTTGTAGGAGGGGGGGGGTCGTACCTGGTTGAGTTTGTAGGAGGGGGGGTCGTACCCACTTTAGTCGCTCGAAATCACGTGTGGGATTGAGGTGAAACTAAGATTTCGTGGGTAGTAGGTTGTGCGAGTAGAGGGCGCGCAAGATAAAAATTTGCT
>MU871005.1:15907-26616 GCA_036418205.1 Ostertagia ostertagi
GAGTCACTAATGGTGATGGTGTATGCATTGATGATAGATAGTGCTTGCGCTCAAAATAAGGTGGGCTCAGAAAGAAGTGGCAGAAAAAAAGCTACTCAGTCAGAAAGAAAGACGAACTCTATGAGACAACCTAGTAGACCCTGTGTCCAATGATTATCAATGAATTGTTCAAAAACTCGAACTACAGGAAATTCGTGAAGAAGAGTTGAAGACGAAAATGTGTCAAATTTGTTTGCGATGTTTGAGGAGCCACTAATGTGACCATATATTTGGAAAAGGTCACCTGTCGCGTGTCCAACAGTGATACAGCCACTACGAATTCCCTCATTCTTTACTTGAGATAATTGATGATTTTTATCGATTTATCTTCTTTAGGTTGTCAAGAAAGGAAAACAGCTGTACGACTTAGGAAAACGGCAAGCGTCACAAAAAATGAAGAAAGACGTGTCAAGTCGTATTGCGCGAGATTTGGGCCTAGCTTACGGAATGGATGACATTCTTTCAAGATCTCACTATTTGGTAAAAAAAAAGTGCAGCCCTACAATTGGACCGGGATCAGTTTTTTACCCCTTATACCTTAGCTCCTGTTTGCATTTCTCCTGCGCATCAGACGGCTTTGCTGAAAATTAAATGTTGGTGCACGAAATTAAAATGGTGATGGACAAAAAATGGTGCACAAATGATGGTAGGACGATCGGCCGTTTCGATGATGTAATACTGAATGACGGCCAGAACTGGCGCGTGATTTGAAGGCGCAAGCACCTAGTGTCCTGAGGCGCTCAACTTGGCGCGAAGCTTGAATGGGTATTTCGTCCTGCCCTTGTCGGCGCTGCCTCAAGAACACCTTTACTCGTGGTCGTGGCGTAAGTCACAACAATCCCTTTGGTGAACTTCAATGCTTTTCTTCAACTACGATACTTACTTTGATCAAAGCAACAAAACGCTCAGAGCCCTCGTTACTCCCTCATCCGGAGATATCTTGAAAAAACTGTCGTCTATTTCGAAGCCTGTGGTTAGGCCCAAATCTCGCGTGATATGACTGCCTGAAGCGTCCTTCTTCTTTGTGACGCTTGCCGTTTTTCAAAGTCTAGACAGCTGTTTTCCTTTCTTGAGAACTTGAAGAAGAAAACTGACAACCAATTATATCATATAAGTAAAAATGAAAAACAAGTAAGAATTTTGGGATGGCTGTAAGTGGCTGTACCACTTTTGGAAAAAAAGCGACCTCCTCAAAAAATAAACTCAGTCTTTTGGCTTCTTGAACATGGAATTTGGTACTAATATTTTAATTTGCGATCACATTCGACACATTCTCCATTTCAACACTTCTCAGGAGCTTCCAGATTTACAAGTTTCTGAACAACTTATTGATGGCATTATCACTACTGGATGCAGTAGTAGGGTATTCAGGACGGTTCTGTTGGTATTGACCACGGTGAGCTAAAGATGAGGATTCAAGTTCCGGCAGGGGCTATGTTTTTCCCATATTTCGGCACTTCTTGTGAAATTTTCTTTATACGAACAACGGTGTCAGAGCAGCATTTAAAGCCAAATTAGGTCCAAGAGCCAGTCCTTTTAGAGTGAGAAGAGGGGTCCCCAAGGGCAGGAGGCACGACACTGTCGCGACTCAAAAGTGCGAGGCAAGGGCGCTAAGGCCTTGCCTTGTGTGCTGCCGTGCTGCCACGCTTATCGACCACTAACGTGATCTCTGCGCAGTCTAGCGCAGGGTGAATAACGGTCGAGGAATTCCTCGACTATCGCTCTTTGCTGTGCGAGAGTAGAGCCGATAGTGAACGTACGCGTGGAGAGCACAGACGGCTCGCGGGTGGCGAGAGTGAATATCCGCGCGCGAGAACGTAAAGTAATAGGCGAAGTTCGTTGCTACATGCCGTTGACAAATCTTAAGCATATTCCCCTGGTCTCCGTCGACGGGATCTCTTGCGTTGTCCTTCTTCCTCGCAGTCAGTGGTCTCTCTATAATAACGACGACCGGCTCTGGCCACTATGTCCTCATTTCACCTTGCCATTTTTGAAGTAATAATGCGATGGGTGATGATTAAGGTCAAGAAGCATAAACACGCCGAAGGAGGCTCCATACGGGATTCTCTATTGCCCATGTAAAGCAATCAAGAGAGGCGCCTCGGACGAGTTGTGTGAACTTTGCCCGCAGTAAATGCGCCCCAATTGCATTTGCTGGCGAGCATGCTCCTGAGAAGTAATTTGAAAGATATATCGATCTTCTGAGGATTGCGTTCTCCGCTCAGGAAAAAGTGCGACTGTCTACAAAAGTCAATGAAGTTGCGGCACACACTGATTATTCAAAGGACCGAGGCTCAAATGTACTATGGGTTCCAAGCGACTGAATATGCTGTCAGCAGCACCCGGGATTCAGAAACTGCAAATGGGCGCTCGCAAACCGGTAGTCCCGCTATTCGAATGCGTTCGACTCTTCTGAACCTTCAAGGTTAGTTTGATTTGTTCAGTGTATTCATTTGCTCTTGGATAGGGTTAGTGGATATTTTCATTATCATATGGGGGATAAGTACCGTGCTGGGAGTTTGCTTCAATATGCTTGGATGGGGAGAAATTTTGAGGCGTTTTTCGGAAGGAGGTTCCTGAACTTGGTCGCTTTGTAGATTGATACGTAGAATTGCTAAAGTTGATTATCGCTGTCGATCATACTTCTCCGCAGTAGGTGTGTATAGCCGGGTTGCCTTCTTTAACTTTAATCATGATGCCGATTCCACAAGAGCACTTCCGAGCGATCTACTTTAATGAATGGCGCTGCGGCACAGAAGCAGTGGAAACCGGCCATCATGCAGGAGTTGCATGGGATGGAACCACTTCCATGGGCTCGGGTGCAAGTCGGTTCGCAGTTCGAGGAGGAGACGGGGGTGCCGAGAAGACAAGGTTGGGAAGCCACCAAAGTGGAAGACTCCACCGTTCTCGGCGCTGTCGAAGAGGATCCGGAGGTTAGCACCCGCAGCCTTGTGACAAGACTCGGGTGCACCCATCCCACAGTCCTCGGTCCCCTCCACGCCCTCGCCACAGGAAAGTGCTGACTCGATGGATCCCTCATGTCTTGACCGATAGCACGCGGTTCAATCGGGTACCCATTTCTCAGTTTCTCTTTCTTTGTCCGCACCGAAAGGCGTTTCTGGAAGGCTCGATAACGGGAGGTGAGAGTGGGGCTCTCTGCGATTCTGACAAGCACAGTGCCGTGTGGCTGCCTCGAGGAGAAGACCCGCCGACGCAAGCAAAATCGGACCTTCACCCCAAAGCTTTCTTCTTTGCTACCTCTGCGATTCGTGAGGAATGTTGTATTATGAGATGCTCCCGCAAAGACATACCGCTACTGGCAGCATTTACGCCAGTCAGCTCCAGAAACTAGCGGACGCTGTTCAAGAAAAACGACCGAGACGAACTTCTGTCCACCTACTCCACGATGACGCCAGGCCCACATGGCTAAGAATCGGTGCAAAATGGAGAGAAGATCTGGGATTGCGGTTCACCCATCCTTTTCCCTGCATTGCTCATCGAATATTCAATTCATTCCCTAGAGGCACTCCTAGCGAAGAAAAAATTCACCAAAGTTGAAGACGTTGAAAGGAGCGGTGAGCGATTTCTTTGACTCTGAGTCTGCTCAGTTCTGGGAGAAGGGGGTCGCTGACCTACCCATTAGGTGGGACTCTGTAGTGAGTAGCAATGGTGATTATATTGTTTAGTAGATTCCATTCTACGCGGAATAAAAAAGCAAAGAACAAAAAAGTGTCAAACGGCTCAGGACTTTTTTACCACCCTAATATACTCATTCGGTATAGATCAGACGTAGAATCACGGGTAAGTTATCAATAGTTCTGAGCTCCCTCAGAAATCTATAGCTCACTTCGCTTCAGCATTTCCGCTTTCTGTGGCTACATTAACACTAACAGCTACCTAAAAACTATTCAACACAATGATTTAGTAGACGGTATTTCCAAGGAATTGTAGGAACATTTTCTATCAAACATGAATACAATTTCACTGATTAAATGAGGTATCACCTGAAGCGCTACATCTCAGTCAGTTGTAGTTATCTTTTCTTGGGTCCGCACAAACGGCAAAATGTAGCAAATCAAAAACGACTACATCTCGTTTGAAGATCATGGAAATGTATTCGCAAATCGAGCACACAAAAGGCTGGAAAATGTGAAAGAGATGATAAAGCATGTATGTATGACTGGCGAAACAGCTAAGTGCAATTTCTCAATAAAGATGAGCAAGAATCAGTATATCTCTCCCATAAAGTACGTGGCTTTTCTAACCCCCCCCCTCTATCTATATCCCGAGTCCTTCACTGGATGTTGACATAAGCACGTCACGTCGTGACCACAACCCTCCACCCCAACGCAAAGGTGGCATAAAGTCGTAAGTTAGGCTATGCGGTCACAAATGGTTACGAAAGACGAAAATGCGTTTGATGTTCGTAAACAAACGGAAGACTTAAGAAAAAACTGTAAACTGTGGTTGAGTGGCAGCACAACTGTCACAAACGCTGGCGACAAAGGCGAATTTTACGGTGGAGAGGTGGTTAGTATGAAATAGGGGTAGGGGTAGCTAGTGGCGCAAGGATGAAGAAAGCACGAGGACCGGTTCAGAACCCGAGAAATAAGGTCAATGAAGTGTCACTTATTGCTTGATGAGTGCTCTCATCGACGCGATCTCATCGGATGTGCCCTTCAAAAATGTAACGCTCTTCTCATGCTGAACGGCTAAAGTCGGCAAGTGTGGCGTAGGCGTACCACGCGATAGCGAAGCGGAAGGGCCACTTTAGATTGCTCAGTGGTGCACATCATTCTTGCGAAATGCGTGTCAGTTTCAACCGCTTAGGGGTCTGAATGTGCTAATTTAAAGGGCATTACACAGAACGTTAGCGGCGATTGTCCCACTGTGAATGCGTGCGCGCCACCCTTTGTATCAGAGGTATGATGCTCGATCCATATTCCTTTATATACGTCCGGTCGGCAAGTTTCCTTAACCTGCCAGGATTACGATTTCGAGGAATTTAGTATATGCGCTCATTGGAACGCAGCGAGGAAGGAAGGCAAAAAATTAGCGCTCCTTGCGCGTAGCCGCCTGCCTCGCTGCCCCAATGCCCCATTCGGGTGTTGAACGGAAGGCCCAAGTCATTTCGAACGTGGCATAGCAACTGATGGCGTTTTCCCGGAATTGATCTGTAGATTACTTGATTGTCATACTCACTATAATACGTCCGGAAACAACCACATCCTAACTGGTCGACGCCTGGTGCTGCAGCAAATCTAAGCAACCAGAGCCGGAAATGCCTCAGGATCTCTGCGCGTTCGACGTTTTTAGACACTTCATTGACTCAGCTAAGTGAACGCTGACTTAAAGGCACGGCACGCAATAAAATTAGCGACTATTACGTTCGAAAATGAAGTAAATAGTGCCAAGAACACCTCAAATGATAAAAAAGGGAAAAGGAATTGTAGGAAGCACTGAAATCGGAGGTTTCCTTCTCTTTTGAGATCGACCGTGGTACGACAGTGAGCCATAGCGAGGCAAGGAGATGAAATATACGAGAGAGCACGTCCTGCGAGAGGGCGCAGACGGGGCGCTCAACTTGTTGAAATGGTAGCGGCCGCAGCGGTCAACAGCAGGCCTCAGCGCCTTTGTCGTACACTTTCAAGTCGCAACAATGCTTCGACTCCTGCGCTTGGGAACTCTGCTATTTCACGGTCGGAGGAATTTGCTGAGGATATAACCGCAGAATATCCCTTGAAGTACGGATCATATGTGATCCGGATTCTGCCTGGCTTTCATAGCTTATAAGGGAATCAAAGCTCAGGATAGGGCCCACCTTATCACTCCCTCACAACGCTATCGACACGGACGGACTTTGTGGATCCCCACGGCTTGGCCCGTATATCTACTCAGGCATTCTTCGTTCCATCCATATTATAGTGCTCTTTCATCACTTGCTCCTTTCGCGACGCATTGAATACTGCATTTGCTCATGAATATCTCATCTCATCACTCGGATATTCATGAATTTATTTATTATTTCCGTCCGTGTTTTCGACGTCGCATCATGCATTATTCTGAGTTGTCGATGAATTTTCCAATTAGGACCACAGCCACGGGTCCACTTCTCCACACAGTTGCTCATTTCGTTCTGCATCTCTAAAACCTCTATATGAATCCTTATGGTTCCTAAATCGTCCCTCGACCGTCTACCACCTGATCTCTCTCCACGAAAACATTTTATTAGCGTGGTCTAACTGGCACAATTGCCCGGAAAGCAAGAGATCCGGGTACGAATCCCGGCTGGGGCGAAAGTTTTGCCCACAACTCAGCATTCTTGTGATAATTTTATCAAGGGTTCCTACTTGATCCCGAAGTAGTAGCAGAGTGGGGCAGTAGCTAGTGGCGCCGTTACGACGCACATAGTCCGTAGATCAAATCCAACCAGGCCTTTACAAATTTTTCATCTATCCAATGTCAGTGAATTGAGGCCAGGTAAGGTAGAAGAACGCTGAATAAGTCTACGATGGTCAATCTCCGTGATCACTGTAAGGGCAAGTATGCATTCAAACACCTCTACAACACTGAATAAACCCGTATAAGTGCGCGCGGAAACTTATGAGGCCGAGGCACCAAAGTGCGGACCAATCGTCTCTCTTATTTACGCGTTTGGTGGCAATGTTCTTGACGGTTGTGTACCCGAATAACACTCAGGTATATCATTGCAGTACACAGAATATCGAGTGTCACCATAATCCTAGTCTTGAGTCCCGGGCTGTGTCACCGCGAATGTGGTGGAGCTCACACCACTTTAATGGGCTTCTTTAAGGACTCAGACCGTTGGGAAGCGTTACAATGACAAATCCTTAGCTGCGACCGAGGGTATGTCCGCTGCTGGGAGGCAGGGGATTGGAGAGGCGATTAGCGGCAACGAGGACAGCATGGTTCAGTCAGCGATTTATTGCCGGTTCAATAATGTGAGACCATATTACGTGCCACATCACACAAGACGTTGGCGCTGCGGTGAATCACTGACCGCCGCAATCTCTTGCTTCTCGACCACGCGGCGAGCTCCTGTTCGGTTACCAAGCTGGTAGGAGACGGCAATGGCGTGGGCGGCAACAGATCCTATAAAGCGCTCCAGGTTCATTCCGAGGATAGGAAGCCTTTGATTAGAATTGAACAAGGACAAAACTCAATGAACGGCCAGTTTCTTTTTGATGTCGCGTGCGTTCTACGTTCACATCGTAAGTGGCAAATGTAAAAGCGCCCAGGTCATACAGTAACCTAAGGGAGCTACCTGATGTAAATAGCCCAGCGTTTGAATAGGTCGAGGAGAGTCTGATACCAGTTTATCGTACTCGTGGGGATGATAATTAAAATGACTAGGCGAGGAGTTTGATCGTTAGTTGGACGCAGGGTGAAAATCGTGTCGAGGAAATAACCGCCTCTTTACGACCCCCCTCCAAAACATGGACTCTGATACGACCCCTTTTTGTCCTCTGCACATCGGGTTTCATGTCAAAAAATGCTAGTTTCAGATGTGCTCAACGAAAAACAATAGTGAACGAGCCAAGTAACAACCACCAATAGGGAGAGGGACGCAGCGCCGCTGCCACGCAAATGCGGCTTGATCCAAATGCTAGATTCAATTCTGCTCAGATTAGGTTCTCCTTCTTTCCTTTAAAGACATTTAACCTTTGCCACATTGGCCGGAAAGTAGAACATTGAAGGAGGTACTGCCCCTACACAGTTGAACAGTCTCGCGCTCCAGTATAGCGGCGCTAACTACCCGCGATCGCGTCGCGCGCTGTGCCTAGAGCGCGCTAGTTGGAAAAATCGTCAAATGTACCCCCTATTTAAAGGACTATAACTTTCTTCATTGATAACCATTTCAGAAAGTGAAGGCAGCTTTTGAATGCACAAGACTTCTAGTTTCTAAATTGTGCTGAGCGTTTTTCTAAGCACGCCTATTCTCGAGAGTGGAAAACGTCGAGAAATTGTCGAGGAAATTGAAATTCACATGCGAGTTCCCACTCTTTGAAAGGCAGTAGCTGTCTTCATTGGCAATGCTTTGAAAATCGGAGGAAAGCGTTGTAAAGTAGAAGATTTACGCTTTCTGATAGGTGCTCCAGTTGTTTCGAACGCTTTCTAGTTCGCGAGAAATCTGCGTCGAGGAAATGTCAAGGAAATTTTCGAAGCCACTCGAAAACTCTATTACTCCCTTGCCGTAGTAGGGAACTTCTTTGAACACCTTCAAAATACTTCTGTACGCGTCAGTTCGATGGAGTAAATTGAAAATGATGCACTTGGCGCGGATCCATTCCGTTCTTGTATGCGCCATGCAGTGACCCCACTCGGAGTCATTGGGAAGGTGTTTTGTCCTAGTGACGACTTGCTTAATCACACCAAAAGATATTTCCAGTATTAACTAATTAGAATAACTTTTGTGGTCATAGTGATGTCTGATCACTCCTTTATTCAAATCGCTTTCTTTCCAACCCGTTCTGATGAATGACTGCTTGCGGTGGCAGGATCTGATGATGCCAAGAAGGCTGCGAATCTGCCTGTTTTGAACTTTCTACCAAGATGCTGTTCCTCCACTAAGTTCTCGAAGCATGTGCATCATTCTAGAGTAGATACTCGCTGCCCTTTCCCTACGATTCTTTTGCAGGACGCGTTGCCTTCCTATGCCATACTGATCACTACGAACCAAACCAACAACCACTTGTAAGATGTTATTTGCATTAGGCTAAGTACAACACTTGTGAAACTAATGATGACAGCAAATAAGTGGCAGCAGCACCGTTGTGTCCGTTGATGAACTTCGTATTTGATTACGAGGGGGGGGGGGGGCAGGCCCTCCACTCTCATCGGGGCAATTACGACCCCATGTCGAGGATTTCTCGACGTTAATCACCCTGGTTGACGCACATCGGTCCCATTTCTGAAGAAATATTAACTGTGATATATAGGTTACCCTCCTGGAGTCACATAATACAGCTCTCTCACGGTAGGTTTGTGGCGATTTCATGATCTAAAAATGGAAACGTCAAGAACGAATTATGGGTCAATACTGCTCCAGGAAGTCCATCTTTGCTAGAATATTCGCGCCTCCTTCCTTCCTCTAGCCCCGGACGGGATGATCTCGTTCGTTTAGCCCGAAAGAACTGGAATTAGTTGCTTATGAGTATGAAAACTTTACCGGGAGCCGAAAATTTCGACGTTTAATTATTTTTCAATACGAATCACGGTTTGACGGCGATCCATCGAGCGAAAGCCCGCGTGTCCTGGACCCTGGGTTGTGAACCCATGAAAAATGTAAAAATCAGAGATAAAAATCATGTGTGATAAGGGATAGGTGGACCACGGAGAATATAATGGCCCTATTTTCGACACGATTATTCGTTTTTTTCCAGTTTTTCCACCCAGAATGTCTAATTGATGACTGTTACCACCAAATGGGGTTGCTTTGATGCTGGATAACCTGAGAGTTCTGCAATTTTTCAAAAGTTCTCGGCTGCTCCAAAAAACTTTTCCTTGAATAGCTTGAATTGAAATTGTTTCCCTCTAATACCTATGATTTGCACTAATAGTCACCAACGGGCGGACAAAAGACTTATTGAAAATGCTTCGTGAAAGGCGATGAAAAGCCCTTATTGTTAGTCAACGACAAAAGATTTCCGTGTATGAACGACCTACCCCAATGACACATTACGCAGGTTTTCCGCTCTATAAGCGCCTGGTTCCTTTTCAGGAGGCGTAAAAATTTCGTAGAAACTAGTAGCACCACGGGTTTCCATCTTTGAAGGAACTTCACTGCTCTACGGTGGATCCCGTGTTGGAAGGGTCAGATCTTGAAAGTCTTAGGTAGGCACCACCAGATTGGGGACCTAGCGTTTTGCTGTCATTGCTTCAAGCCTTCCATCGCCCGTATCATCCCGACGTCGCTCCGATGATGTCGAGCTCCCTCAACCACGCACCAGCAACGCCATCCCTACTGCGTGCCAGAGGACTCGAGTGGAGCTCCCTCGCTTGAAAGATCCGATGGACATTATTGCCAGTACGAGGGTACCCTTAGGACTGAGTTCAGAAAAGGGGTGCAAGAACCAAGGAAAATTCCTCGCTCACCTTAGAGTCCCTCATCTGCCTTTGCCTTGGCCTAGCGCAGTTTATGGCAAAAGTACGATGTTTGACGCGGTTTAATTTTGTTGCCGTCGCATCGCCCTTCCCAACCCCCCATCATACGACAGTGCCAGCGCCGACACGACGGTCATTCTCGTGCAAAGCTCTAAATATCAGGCTGGAGATGATCCTGATACTCGTTTGACATTCTGTAGAATACAGCCTGTACCGTTGTGGTCCAAAGGCCATCACAAAATCGCATGACGTGCCCGGCGTGGTGTTCTACTACTTATGCCCTTCAAGAAATGTCACCTTAGAAGTGAAACAATGGCCATATATTAAGCTTTACGGGGGCGACATAGGCTAGAAGGAGCCTCGCCATCTCCACTTATTTGGTACGTGACGTATTTTGAGGAAGATTATACGTACTTACATAGATAATGGTATGCCACAACGGTGTCATTCGCCAACACCCCTTCATTACAGTTGCAAGTCTGAACACAAATAAATGTGTCTGGCACATTCAGAAGGGATGCAGGTCACCTGTGTTGTTGCCACTA
>MU871006.1:7818-20761 GCA_036418205.1 Ostertagia ostertagi
GAAGGGGTACGAATAAGCCCCTGTAGGTGCCGTAAGTATTTTTTTACGGGAACAGGAAGCACTTCTCGAGTAGCCCTTCTCGAATGCAGTTCACTGTTGAGATTGGCTTTCAATCCTGGCAGGGAATGGCCCTGTTGTCCACATTTGGCAATGACACCCGAACAGTTGTGTCCTTTTAAGATCGATCTGTTAAAGATCGATATGTTACAGACAACAGACAACATCAGGGCATCATCATCGTTTGGGCGTAGATCCTAAGATATGATTTCATAGGGGAAATGCAGCGAAGGTATGACGGCGTCTAGCCTTGAGGGGCTCGCCAACATGCTCAAAACGAGTACATGGTCAAACAAACTAAAGCTGAAATTGGGAGTAATACGGCACACAACATAGTGATACACTGGAGAAGATGTGAGCAAAGAGGCGATGGTTAAACAGCTGAGAGACACTGCCTGGTTTTCTAACGCTGCAAGAACACCCACAGCTTATCAGATTATGGAAATCCTTTGATAGCGTGACCGAGATGAAAATGTCTCCAGTCCTTAAGCTGACTAATGAAGTAGACATGGGAAAATTGATTTCCTCCACTGACGGACCACTAAATCGTGAGTTTGGTTGGTTTTTGCGTGGGCGAAGAGGTGCTGCGACAAGCGCAATTAGTTGCGTAATTGCTCAGCAGTCATTCAAGTGAGAACAATTCAAAGGAGTTTGAGATCTTGGTAAATGTCGCGGGCACCCCTTTTTCAGTGGCCATCAAGAGTAGTTGGTTGTTTTTCCTTGGCCCAGAAGAAATATTGAAGTTATAGGGCTTCTTGGACTTTGAATTGGAGTGTGAAGCCATAGGCTCATCTGACAGGATTTAGAAGTTATTGCGTGTATAGGAATACTTAGAGGTGTCCTTAAAAGCCTATCGAGTTGTTTACTTGAGGCGGTCCCTCTCCTGCTCTTCAGAAGCGCAGTGATTTTAGAAGTGCTTTGTAATTATAGGCATTTTTGAGATGAATTTTTCAGAATTTCCCCGTGCAAATCACTGGTATTCAATCGACCGGCCAACGTATTATCGTGACGGATTCGCAGGAATCGGTGCACTTCGTACGTTACAGGAAAGCGGTTAGTGTCACGAATAAATTCCGCTTAATTAGTAAGTATTAGCTGGCAAGTAGCGTCATTTTCCAGGAAAATCAATTGGTTATTTTCTGCGATGACACCACCCCACGTTACGTTACGACATGTTGTGTGTTGGATTACAACACGGTGGCCGTAGGGGATAAATTTGGATCGATATCGATTGTGAGTATTGATTATTGATTTATCTGATTTTATTGAGATTTTCTAGAAATATCATGAAAATTCGCTTTGTGGATGAAAGTAGGGAAGGAAATTAGAGAATGATAGGGAGATGAGGTCATGCTCATGCCAAATGCGATGCCAAATCCGGAATTTATTGACTTTCTATTAATCAATATCAGTGAATTGTGAAGGCCCAGGTCCTTTTTGATGCCCCTGTGCTCGATTTCTTCACAAAATTCCACAATGCTAAGTTTATCTGTGCAATGTAAGCCCAGTTGATTCTCTAGTCAGCCTTTCAGTCCTAACAGTTTAGTCCAGTACCCTGTAGTACCTCGTCCACAATGAGGATGGAAGAAATGGTCGGGCAGTACGATGGCAAGGTGTGGGTAAAGCGTTTTTTCGTAATATCCTGGCCGCAGTGCTATCCCACCATAGTGCGTACCGCCGAGTACGGTACAATGTGGAGCTGGAGGGAGGATTGTTTTTAATTAGTTGGTATTTTTATGGTATAAAACTGAATATTGTTGGAGCCGAAAATCAGATATATGTTATCGATTTTTATTTATTGAAAACCATATGTGGGCCAGTTTACTGAATGCCAAATCGAATACCAAATAGATCAAATGGGTTGAGATCCCTAAAGGTGCAACGAAAATGAATATGGAATACGGTAAATTGTAATAAGTATCAATATTGGTGAAAAGCGATGGCAGAAGGTTCAAACAATGAATTCAGAAAGGGGCATAAAAGAGTATTTCTAAAATAACGTCGCCCGATCGAGCGCACTAGTCGGGTAGTGTGAAAGCTTAGCTTTAGATAGGGGATAATCGAATGGGCAATACTAAAAGGTCGAATATAACCCCGCATGAGGTCCGCATGGTGAATCTTAGTGAATAGAGCTTCATGAAAATTGAGGATAATATGCTAGCGTGGGGGATTCCCGCACTCTGCCCCCTCCCCTTTATCCCCTTAAGCTCACTTGAGAAAAGAAAATGTCATGGATGATGGGGTGGGTGTCACGTGAAGCCGTGGTAGTCGTGCACTGCAGCTAAGTGTAATTGTACAAGTTGAAAAAGGACTTTTTTCCGCAAGGGCGCTGCAAAGATTGCACTATTTTTGAAAGAGTTATTTCAAAGATTAACGCAATGCGATGTTTTCACCCCTTCAAAGAATTTTAGATTAGTTGTACTAGTAACTGAAGGGTACTGAGATGCTGAATGATGCTCAAAATTGCACTTCATATAATAACTGACTCATTTTTTGAATCGATGGAGAAAAGAGGGGAGGTAAATTTGCCCAGCGGTCATAATGAGGGTAGACAAACAGAGTTTATGAGAAGCGCGAAAGCTGTTGCGAGTTGAGTAAATTATAGAGTTGAGGGTATAATCACTGGGAAATTCGAAGCAATTTCATCGGTTTTCTCACACTTACGTAATAGATGGGAAGATAATGGGTGGTAATAAGCAGGGGAAACTGTTGATGTCAATGAATTTTATAAATTTCCTTCAATCGCACAGAAAGCGACAGGAAACATTTCTGAGGTCTAATATCTTGAGGCAGTGGCATTTTGCTGTCACGTTGTTAATGCGCTTTTTTCAACTACTTTCCAGCTAATGGATAAAGTTTTTCATGTGAAGAGGAGAGCCGCTTATCGTCTGAAGAGACCATAGCGATTCGTTAGCAAGCGAAGCTCCATCTCCTTCACATCACCCGTCTATGGTGATGATAAAGTTACCTTTCGGACAAATACGTGGGCATTCAGATGATTGTTGTGAACTTGTCTAGTCTCGATGAAATTCAATAGAACTGAATCTTGAGTGACACAGGGCATGCTTGTGTCGCTCACTTTGGAGGAAAACATCTTTGAAGGGTGAAAAACATTTTCACCCCTTGCCTCCTCAGCCATATTTCCCTTCCGTAACCAACATTTGAGAGGGTTTTGTGCATAGGCCAAAAGCAAGAGATACGAGGGTTGTTTAGAAGAGATGTATAGGTTGGGTGATAACCTGACTGGCAGTCTAGAGGTACGACGATTGTCAGTTGAACGGATCTGGGCTCTGAAGGCTCTTTTGCACCTGGCCGCGGCCACTTCCTTCCTATTCTCGGAGCTCAAAGTCAGTTTTCGCGAAAACGTACTAGCAGGCAGCTGGAACTGTTACTGGAAAGAATTGGTTTTGAGAAAGAATTTCTAACAACGCCTTGGCCGTATTGCCTTGACGTTTCATGGGATCGGTCAGGCTAGGTGGAAAGGTACTGGTTTGTTTACTGTATTCCGCTAAGTCTTACAAGATGCCAACTACTTGGAGGTGCCAAAGAAGCACACCATTGCTTTTAATGTAGAGCTTTACAAACGCTTTTCGCTGTTAAGCTACGGAGTATTTTTGAAGCATATACATTTTAAACGAGAATTGCGTTGAACTAAATTAAGAGAACGGAAACCAGAGATCACATCGAGTCAGAGATCTTCTGGTTGAAAGCAGCCTTTGCCTTCTGGGTAATTGGCAGTGAAAATGACTCAGGCTTCCACAGCAGCCTTTATGTGCAGTGGAGTGTTCATGTGTGTCTGTCTGTGTGTTTGGTGTCCAAAGCAGCCAGTAAGCTAATAAGTGATGAAGTTGAGCAAAAGCGGGTGGTGAAAGCGTTTTAAAAACAAGCCGAGGTCCATTCAGCGACAAACGTAACCTGGAGCTTAGAGGTAAGCAATTCTCGACACGTTTACAGCCCTTGGAACCCGGAAACGGATGTCGGCGATCAACACGCACTGGAATAGAAAATAAAGGCCAAGGGTAGCAAATCTTGGGATGAACGTCATTGTCTAATGAGGAAATGGGCAACGTCCAGCTGAGCAACCCAGCCTATGCTTCTTTCAGCTCCGACATAACTGTCTCCCATCAATGCACGAGTTATTGCATTATATTCGTCCTGAAAATAGCTCTTCTATGCATGAGAAGCGCCTGGAAGGAATGTATAGCAATAACGGAAGCTATCATGGGATTCACGGATGGCTAAGGATGCGGAATAGCAGAACGAAAATGATTCCCCTGAGAAGGTTGGGGTCAAATCTGACTAAGTGGGTGCCTTCGACGATGTCAAGAGAGTTAGCAACAGCGGCAGAGTGATGAAATTCGAACCACCGGCCGTGGCCGATGGAAAGATGCTAACAAATTACGCTTGGAGAAAGAATCGCAGCCCAGCGTGGAACGAGCAGCCAAGGTTTGTGCTACAATAGTACGAGTAGACTTTATGGAGTAAAGATCTCAGGCTTGGTAGGAGCGTTATATGTCACGAGTTGTTGCACTATTTAGTGCGAAACTTCACGCAAATAGCTGAAATCTTTCTGAGAGCGCAGCTTGGCTTCATAGCCGCAGTAATATGACCTTTTAGGTCATAGGCTGCCAAGTGAAGGTGGTAAAGGTACTGCGAGCGAGCTGCCTTCGAGTTTATGGGAACTTTGAATTCAGAGTTGAAGTACTCTGCCTTGCCAAAGAACGTTCGATGCTGAAGTGTATATAAGTTCTGAAATAGAAAAGCCGTTAGTCCACCTTGATAAGGTCAAGGTTTGGGCAAACATTTATCAGTGTCAGTGCGGCTACTAACTCGTTCACGATACGAAGGTCGGAATTCGACTAAGGCAATACCAATCAATTATCAGTTGCTACCTTGCTGTCCGGGACAATGAGGTGAGCATTGGCCAGTCTCAAAAGTGACTGCAGGCCTGCATTCAACAATCGAAAACGTATCGAAGTTTGATGGAGGATGATGCATGGCGCAGTCTTCCATTGGAGATAACATTTCGGAAAGGATCTCACATCATTGAATAGGTTTAGAACACGAAATAAACGGCGAATGATCTTAGTGCTCGGTACTCTTTTTTGGAGAAAGTTCTCCTTCCAAAGAATTTGGCACTGAGTGTCCATAAAATTGTGAACAGAATAGTTGAAGCTGAGAACATTTTCATATAATAGGAAGTGACTTTGTCACCGAGTTTGCAACGAGCAACAAAAAAAGCTCAATTGCGATCATCAATCACTATTCGCTTATGCTGATGATTGATGAGGACGGCAGGTGTCCGCAGCCGTTTGCCAGTCAGCAAAGCTAATTGATACGGCTAACAGCAACGGAGAGAGCGTTTAGGCAACTTCGATGGATTGCAGCTTGGCGTATTCGTCGTCGTCGTCGATGGCGGCAAGCAGGGGCGGAGCATAATTGGATGCGCCGGTGGTAAACACACAAGTAGTAGTGTAGGTCGTAGTACGCACGATGATTTGAACACAGCAATCAAACCTCTCGGCTTCCTCTCCCATTTAATAGGATGAGATGTATAGACACGGAAGTTGTTCTCGCTCAGAAATCCGTAGCCACTTACGCACTGGAGGCCTCCGCTAGTACGTGCCCTTGAATCGCGGCGAATTGAGCTTCGGCCGATTTGTGAGCACTGGTCTGAATGCGATGCGGAGGGGAAGCTCGTAGGGTTCAGAGGAAGTGAGCGCTTGGATGGCTCAATAAAGCTGTTCGCGCTCAAAGCCTCCAAGATACTCGGTTCCATGATTGCTGTAATTACCCTATGGTTTTGTCATCAACTGCTCGGCTTACAAATACTGGTTATGGTGGTTGTGGTGGTTGTGCATCCGTTTGAGTCCGGACCATTCCATGAGTACTGAATAGGCCCAAGCAGTTGTCGTTGAATGCGTCTTGCTCTTCATTGCTCGAAGAAGAATTGCCAAGGGTATTGGGTGCAGTAAAGCTATGGAAAAAACGATTTGTATGTCTTCAAAATCTCTGAATGCGGAGCAGCAAGTTGGGAGTGAACACGACGAGGTGCCAGTCGAATTTTTAATGGACCAGCTAACCGGATGTACAGGTCGTGTTTGCGCGTTGCTTCGAAGCAGATTTGATTTGACTTTTCAGCTTGTTTGGCGACGCCAACTTCGGGCCACATGAAATCTACGAATCTGAGCAACACGCAGTCACCAGTTTCTATCCATTCGAAAAAGCTTGCTGAGGAGAATCTTTTTTCGCGCTAGAGAGTCAAGCATAGTGGGAGATTCCGTTTCAACGGCCATTAAAGTTTTAATCCGTATTTGAGGATGACGAGTATGGGCGGAAGTGGTGTAGTGGCAAGCGCGCTTACCACGCGAGCGGTCCGGGATCAAATCCTGGGTCGTGAGTCGCCCGGGCCAACCAAGCCTTCCATCCCTCCGGGGTCGGTTAATTGGTACCAGACTTGTCTGGGAGGATAAAAAACACTGACTTGTACATCGGCTGGCCCCGCAAGTCATTGTATAGGCCACATCGCATTCAAACGCCACTACGAATGTACAAATGGAAGTAGAATGCGTGCCGCATCCCAAAAAGGGATTGATCAACGGCAAATGCTTTATCCTTTTTTTATTTGAATGAAATTTTTGTTGAAAAACAACGCCAGGAGTGATGTGAAATCGACATGAAACGACCATGAAGAGCGGGGCAGAGTGATAGAGGAGGTAATTAGCATTTGAGTGGAGCAAAAAAAACATGTTTTTAATCACAGCTAAGCTTTACACAAGAGAAAGATTATTTGCCATGCTGGTTGCCAGTTGGTTACCAGTACGGGCACTCACGCGGTCGTTGTTGATCCTACCACACACCACACCTACTTGATTCGTTCAGGTGGAAAATTCGGAAGGAGAATATTAAGGTATAAGTGGTGTGCGTGCTATGTGACAAGGATTTGTATCTCGCAATTGGACTAAGGTGGTGTAAAGGGGGCTATTGGAACGATTGGCGACATTTGGCACGAATATTCACTCAACTGTCGACGCCCATGTTTGACAAACAGAGCAGCTGTGTTATGAGCTATAGCAATAAGCTTTGAGAAAATGGCTTGCTGTTTTGAAGCGGGATCCGAATTTTGCTGTCTGAAAACAAACATTGAAATCCCCGAAATTATTAAACAAGGGAGCTAAAACAAGCTTACGAAGTTTACCAAGGCTTATTTATGGATGTCAGTCATTACGCTGCTGATAAATGTCTTTTGAAGTGTGATGACGTGAGCTTGAGTAAAGTTTCGTGACAGGGCTTGTGGGTCATTCTGCCTTATGTCGGTCATGGACGTTAGTGGTCGCGCTCAGACCAGAAATGTATTTGTACAGTGGCAAGAGTAGCCACATCCTGCATGGAAGACTATCGGAATCCGCTCCGCGGATAGCGGGAACATCGAATCTATGAGACTTATAACTTCGGCGACAAATGTCGCACAACTATGTGAGGCATCGGCCATGAAATCGAATCGAAGACATCAATGGAAAGTGAATTCGCGAAGAGTCGCTGGAGTTCCATGGGCGTCTTCCGAGTCGTCTGTTCTTCTTAGAAATGAGTGACGGCTGGCCGCGTTGTCCTTCAAGAGCACTTCGCGCATCATCTTGAGCAGAAAGTGCATATTGAAGCGTGTACTACAGCTTCCAGTTCTCACACTCAATGCAAACCTTGCCATGTGGATATGCCTCATCAAAGTTAGTTGTCAACAAGTCGTCACGCGTTATGAAATAGTGAATATACATAGCGTAATCGAATTCATTTTGAATTCTGAAGTTTCCTTATGCCTCCCTTTGGCGAAGAAAGCAAAGAGCTGAAAGCTCTCCTTTGGAAAGAGAGAACGAAAGCACTTTTCTAATGAGCAGCGTGCTGAATCAGAGGTAGAAAAGAGAAGCTTTCCTGCGAAAAATGCTGACTGCTCCAGGAAAAGGGAGGCTTGAAGTGTAATGAGTAAACAGCTTTTGTTTCAAAATTCGATATGAAGCTACTCAATTTTGTGTAATCTAGATGCTTGGCGAGAGAATGAATAATAGCATATGAACTCACAAGCAGCATAGAATTCCAACAAAATTTAAAACAAAACATTTGAGAATATGTAAAAATATCACAAAAATACACGGGGAATTGTATCTCAGCCAACGTTTCGACTGTTTCGTCGTTTTCAACTACCTAAAAATGGCTCAGAGCTTGCGAGTCGAACACTACCCAAACACACAAAAAAAACGAAGCAAAGCCTTCTCCACTCTAGCGTGACGTTCCGCCAGAAACCACAAAAAACACCGAAATAAAGTTTGGCGAAATAGTGTTCGCTTTGCAAGCTTGAGCCATTCTTAGGCTTTGAAAACGACGAGACGGTCGAAACGTTGGCCAAAATAAAAGTTCCACCCACCAACCTCGAGGCAGAAGTAAACATTACAAAAAAAGCAAAAAATGCCGAGGTCCCAAGGTGGGAGGACATGGAATTCATTGCACGAGGAACATTTAGTTTGCCTGCTTGCATGTTTTAGGTCTGAGCTAGATGTCGACAAGTTTTTTGTGCTGCTTCGGCTTTTCACCCTACCTGGCTTATTTAATCTCTACAAGAAATTTTGAGATCTCAGAAATCTCAAAAACTGCGATTCCGGAATGACATCGTTGCCGTATGGCGCCTCAACAATAACACCGTCCTTTAATTTACGCCTTCGATTTTCCAGGTTGTTGGATCTGTATAGATGTGTGCAGACGGCATGAAATAGTGTCCGAAAGCCATTCGATTTGTTTTTTTTTTTTGGGGTTTTGCTCATTGCTTTCCATAGACTTGAATGAGGAGACTCTTGTAAAGAGTTACCTAAGCGCTCAGAGATCTCGATGAGCAACAACACGAAGAGGGCAGTGTGCTATGTGCTTCCGACGAAATTGTTTACATGTGTTCTGTCCTTTTCGAATTTCCAATTGGTCGTTAGGTTAGTTTGAGTTCGCGCAGCAGAGGAAATTGTGTCCGAACAGCTTTTTTGCCCACTTATTCCGTTGAAGTGGAAGGAACATTGGTGGAGAGGGACAAGGGAAACGTGCGAAGGGCTAATATGGAAGCTGCATGAGGGGAACACCGCTTTTCGTGGCAATGTTTGGAAAGGGCAAGCTCTTTATTGAACTGCTCTCCTTTCGAATTTTTTACTGAGTCAATTTCCATGAGTTCAGCGGGTCATGGGTGGTGTGTGGCGATGGTGTGGTGAATGAAAAGTACTTGGCAAGAGTCATTTGCTCAGGATTGCGCCGGCATCCAATTTGTGAGCAGCATTTTTGAAGCATGTGAAGGCGTGTTCTCCTTTCATACGCATAAGGCTGTACCCGAATTAATGTCTCATGAACGGAGACAAATCCGGTACTGAGTCGGACTCACGTGGAGAGCGCTTGACCATTGCAATTCATTGTTTAGGCTAAACGCATTCAGATCTTCAGAGATTCAGAACGGGAGTAGAATGCGTATTGGGTTGTCAGCGATGATCCATTTTCTGTCCTTTATGCATTTACTAATAGAAGCAGCTGCAGAAGTGCAAATATAGTCCTCAAAGACTGAAAAAAATTGGCTGATCATGGGTAATGGGCTTATCGAAAGAAAATTCAATTTTCCAGTGACATTTAGCTGTTACCCAGTATAGCCATGCTCTGGAAATTCATTGCATGTTTTATGAGCGAAAAGAAAGGAAATGTGGACAACGAGTGATGTCATGGTGCCACTAGAATGTCAAATAAGTATCACATCGGCCAGAAAATGCTTATTTATCCGCTTCATAGCGCGAGCACTGCGTGGTCCAAATGGAGAGATTTTTAGGGAGAACGAATGTGTACATATAAATACATACATATGAAGAGTAGCTCAAGGCATGGGTCACGATCGAATGGACGTGTTATTCCCATTGGATATACAAGGGCGTTGAGAAGGAATGAGAGAGAGCACGTCAAATGAGGAGGCGCAGAAATCGCTGTGCTGCGAATGCGTAAAAATAGCAGATGTCGCAGCGGTCAAAGCAAGGTCTCAACGCCCTTTTACGAATTTTAAGGGCCCAACAGTGCCATGGGTACTATGCTTAGGGGCCCCGCTACCTCTCTCACGCAGAGAATTGCTTCAAAGATCTTTTCGCGCGTCGTGTCTTTGGCTATTGTCTTTAGTATCAATAATATTTTCATCATGAATATTCAATTGGATAATAATTATGGGATTTATTGACTCGATTTGAGCGAAAAGTGCAGTAGTTCTGCAATTCGATTGGTTGAAATGTTCTTTACGAGTTTTTCTAATTACGCAAAAAATGTGAAGAGTACATCAGATCTTTACACTCAATCATAGCCATGGGCTGAGTAAAGGTTATTAAAACTTCCAAATCGTTGGTTATTAGAAAGTGATGTTTGGTGGCGTCAGGGCTCAATAATGTTTCAAAAAAGTCCAATAAATGCGGTGTTCGGGTAGAAAGGTAACGGAGTGGGGTTGAATGCATTCAGAACGCAGTTTTGAATTTTTTCCTGAACTAAGTTCTGTCAGAATTTGGAATAACCATGAATGCGAATTTGGTTTATTGGCCACTTTTGGGGTCGTGAGATGTGACTGTAGTCTTTCCAAAGTGTGATTGTATGAAAGGCGGACAGTTGCATTGCTTGATATATATTCTGAGTGGTTAGCCCTCTTTGAATTTTTTTCGGGATTTTAAGGGGAACTGGGGCTCTCAAATCAGAGGATTGTAAGCATTTGCCGATCTTGCGTTTAAAAGTTGGGAATACTTTGAACGCAACGATCGGCAAATGTGATTTTCTTCATTTCAGTTTTGGCTCTTTCGAATTTTTGTGCGTTTCCAGAGCTTAAGGGTTCACATCTAATCACGGAACCAATCCAAGTGGTCAATCTACCGATGAGTTATTCACTGTCCATCCGGACGCAACGACAATTATATAGCCCACTTGATTTAAAACTTATATTTTGCCTCGGAATTCTTTCCTGTTCTGTCTATCGAGTTCAAGGTGATTGATGTGATTGTGAAGGAAAGTAACAAATGTAGTAGTAATGAATACTCGAAAGAAGAAAAAGAAATGAAAACATAAGACTTGAAGAATATTTTAACACATTCACGCCGATGGCCGCCCATATGGGCTGCCAACAACATGCGCTCCTGGGACGATGGCAGCCCATATGGGCTGCCAACTGATAATCGCTTGCCAGGCGCTAGGAATGGACAGATAGGTGGGCAAACCTCGTAATCGAGTGTAAAATGCTTTTAAAATTCCTTCACGGGGGAAAGTGAATAAATGCTCTCTTTTCGTAACCACTATTTGTCGTTCTGATCGAAATCCTACTGTTATATGTTTAGATAATCTTTACGCATTGGACATTGCAGAAATTATTTTGTGACATTCATGTTTTTGTTCATTTACAAAACAAAATCTGCGGTTATGTGGTGAGGCGGCGGCGCCCACAAAATCGCGTCCGTCCCACGCGACCGAAAAGTGGAAAAGGGGCGTCGTCGTGAATGTGTTAAAGGACTTTGTATGGTCTCCCAAATAACTTTTCCTCCTGTCTCTGTTACTTAGGAATAGCCTACAATCTGTATAGTAGGGGAATGCTCATGATTTTTGCTTTTGCCAATATTTGGCATATTGATGTGGGGTAGCTTCAAACAGGAAGCATGAACAAATTCGAGGAAATAATATTTGCCCCCTTTTTTCTTTCCACCTGATTCGTCGTTCTGGCATGTTAAAGACAGTGATCAAGATGGCTGGAGGGCATTGCGATTTTGGTCACTGATTGGTGGTCATTTTTGGATTGGACCCTCAGCGCGCTGGGATGAACCGCCTTCTAAAGCCCTTAGCCGATAAGGTTGAATGACGTAGTTAAATCCGCACTACTCTCCACCTATCATGATCACTGCCTTTAAGGTTTTCAGCGGTCTACTATAGTAGACCGGGCGATTTGTGGGATTTGCCGTTGGAATTATTATGACCTATTAAAATGCTCCTAAAGTCTAAGGACGGTGGGCGGACCATACATGAGTTGGTCTGCAAGCCGACGTTTAAAATGATCCATGTCGAGCAGTTGCTTCCAATGCTAGGTCTCGTTCGCTGTGCAGCTTTGTTGTTGAGACATTCTTCAATATGCACCTTTCAGTAATAGAAGGCCGCGCTGGACAATTTGCCAAAATGCCCCAATATTGATGTGCTCATGAAATTTTCATAAAGGGCAAAATGTGCGACTGGCGCGTGCCTTTAGCGGAAAGCGAAAAAGAAGAAATAAATTTCCGTCGAAAGTTCATGAATGTTTTTAGCTTCGACTTCCGGAAAATGTCAACGAGGACATCCAGGAAGATCCAACGGCTCTGCGCTCGCTATGGGATCGTGGTCTGCTAAATGGTGCCTCCCAAAAGGTATGTGTGGGTGCTTTGAAAATTTGTCATTGACGTGGAAATTAAAGTAAGGGGCAATTTGAGAAATGAGGTATTCATAAGCCGTTGAATAGCCCAGGGGTCTTTTTGTAATGGAAATTCTCCTCATGTGGAGAAAAATAATATTAGGGTTTGACAAGTACTAAGTTGTAAGTACCACGCAGCCTGAAAGGCGTGGTACCCGTCGGTGCCACGTCGTCACAGCGTTAATAATACGCCACATCTAATAGTCCGTGAGGAAGAAGTCAAAGTGTCATCAAGAGGCTCAGTTGGACATTAATTTGAGACATTAAGCTCAGATTCGCAGATTCGATTCGCCACAAAGCGGTGTATTCTGAAGAGTACGAATTCAGGACAGGTCCCTTTTCTGCCCGTTCAGCTGCTGGATCCCTAGATCCTCTGAGAGGGCGGCGGGAGGCTCCTCTACTATTAAAGCAGTCGAACGCAAATGT
>MU871007.1:0-12141 GCA_036418205.1 Ostertagia ostertagi
GGACAGTGGGTGCAACGGTGCTTTCTTCAAGAGGAGCAGTAGTCTTTTGTTCTTGTTCCGTGGACTCAGACGTATCCTTTGGGGAGGAAAAGTAAACAGAGATTGTCCGTAACCCATCTGTGGTGGTATTTTCCACAGTTTCGCCGACCTCAGAAGCCTTTTTAGGTTCCGCTGTGCTACTGCTGCCAGATGATTCTGTGGTTTGGGTTGAACCGTCTCCGAATCCTTCCGTAGTAGAAATGGAAGTTTCGATTTCTAAGGTGGAAAGTGGTGTTTCTTCCGTGATTTCTTTTGCAATATCGGTGCTGTGCTCCCCAGTCGTGCTGACATCAAGCGGAGTGGCAGCGGTTGCTTGGGAAGATTTCTCATTTTCGGTAAAATTCAAATCTTCGGTGGCGGGTGAAAAAGTAGAATTGGCCTCTCCAGTAGTTGATGTGGCTACAGTTCCACTAGTCAGGTCTGGACCTTCTCCCGGTTGTAGAGTGGTACTGCTATGTACCAAAGGCACCTCACTGGTTGGTTGACTACCTCTGTGCGCTTTCGTGAAGGCAGCAGACGTTTCGACCTCCAGAGTAGAAAGCTCTGATGTTTCTTCGGTGAAACCTGCAGTTGTCAGCGAAGACACCTCACTTGAAGCGTGTACTGGTTCTTCAGTTGTGTTGTGAACCTTTAATGATCCTTCTTCTGTGGAGGCCGCCTTCGAAGTTGTGAGCTCTTCAGAATGTCAGTACTAGGCTTCTCAATTGTGCTGACGTCTAATGGAGTAGCCGTGGTTGCCCTATCTGGTTTATCAGTGGCGCTGGAACGCGAACTCTTTTGGCGTTGTTGAAGGAGGAGGAGCTTTTCCTGAGCCTTCGGTAGTTGTAGGAACGACACTTTCACGGGTTGGTTCTGAAACAGCTGGGGATGTTGATGTGGTACTACTGTGGACTACGGGTGGTTCGCTATTCAAAGTTGAACTAATCCTATGTCCTCTAGTGGAAGCAACAGAAGTTTCGGCTACGGGGCTAGAAGTCTCTGGTGCCGCTTCTGTCAATGACGACGATACTACAGTAATCGCCTCATTCGAAGTGAGTAATGGCTCTTCAGTAGTACTGTCAGGTCTTGGCACTCCTTCCGAAGAAACTGTCGATATAGCGGCCTTATCAGGAGGGCCAGTAGTCGGATGTTCGGTTGGGCCGACGTGAAAGTGAGTGGTCGCGGTTGTCTGGAGAGGCGTTTCACCATCAGTGGAACCAGTTACAATTACGGTTACCGGCGAAGACGAAGAACTTCTGAAAGTCTTCGTTACGGTACGTTCTCCTGGCGTTGTGGAGACGTTGAGGGAAGCTTTGAGAACAGTTTCTCGTGGAGTCGTCACCCTGCCACCAGAAGATGGGGATGTCGGCGATTCAGTAATGGTAGCGTTTCCAGGAAGAGACTTTTCAGTTGCAGATGAGCTACGGAAGGGACCATTTTCGAAAGGAGTCGTGCTCTCACTCAAATGAGCTTCTATCGTGGTCTGCTCATCTTCCCCAGACCCCTCTTCTGTTGAAGAGCCAGATTTCAAAATGGCCGATTCAGTAGTTTCACGGTCGATGGAATTGGCCATTTCTTTGGAAGTCAGCTCTTCCGGAGTTGGGAAAAGCGATTGTTCCGATGTAAGCTGGGAAGTAATAACAGTTGGGAAACGGTTCATTTCCGTGACTCCTGCATCGGTTGTCGCAACTGTCGAAGAAGATAATGACGTCGTTTTAGTTACGAGGGCGTTAGTAGTTGGTTTAGTATGACTGCTAAGTATTATGGTGTTAGACGTCGAATCGGACGCCAGAGTGAATTCTGGAGTTGTTCCAAAAGATAGCGTGGGAGTTTGCGCAGTGGTGGATTCCCTCTGCAGAACTCTTGACGAGAGCAGTTCCTCGTCAGGCGGTGTTGGTGACTCGGTTGTGTTCAGTTGGTGCCCAAGAGTCAGAAATGTTCCTGGTGAACTTTTCAAAAAGATGATCATCGAACTTGTGACCTCTCTTGAATTACTCGAAGGCGAAGCTGTGGCTGATAGCTCGTCGGCAGTGGAGTGAATTCCATGTGGTTGATTAGTAAAGACACTTGTTGTTGTTGTTTGTTTAGCACCATCACTCGTAAGGTTAGAGTTGGTTATGAAAGACGTTCGAGTTGTCGGTATACCTGATACAGTGCTGACTGTACTGCTTTCAGTTTCAGTCGGTTTAGTGCTTGATTCGTGAATGTGAGATGTAGAATGGATGGTGGTGCTTGGAGGAATCGAAGTGCTGATAGTGGTGTGATTTCGATCATGATCGATGGTGAGTGAGGACGTGGAAGAAGTAGGCTCGACGGTAGAGCTCTGAAATCCTACACTAAAGACACGTGCAGTGTATGGCTTACCAGGGCCTTTTGACGACGTCCTCAATGTGGTCGTCTTCTGGTGTGTGTCACCAGGTATCAGTTCAACAACCTCGTTCTCGTCGATCTCCCTGATGACTCCCGTAAGCGCCGTCGGTGTTGACGTGGTGACCACGGTGCTGGTGGTGGAGGTAAACGTAACATTTGTGCTGATGACTTCTGAATAGTGCTCGTGCAAAAATGTTTCCTGGTCTTCTGAAAGCCTGTCCTACTTACCTTTACAGTTTTGGATACCGTCTCCTTCATATCCACGGCGGCACTTGCAAATACCGTCCGCCATGCAATCAGCATTCGTGTGGCAGAGTCTTGTGTCCAAATGACAATTTGGCCCTGGAACACGAAGAAGGCTATTTTTGGTACATGCTCACCTGAAAGTGCAAGATTGGGTGCAAACCACACATCCATAATCTTTCATGCCATTTGAGTACTTAAAGGCACATTCCACGATTGGATAATTGGGAGCTATCACGCCCGAAATGGAAAGTAGATGTGGTGCTTTGGGACGTCTTAATAAAAAATAGCAAACAAAGCTGCTAACGAATTCTAAATTCACATTTTGTTGATCCTATGGCCGGTGTCAGACTTCGCGAGATCAGCAATAACAAACTCGCGAAGTCTGACGCCGGCCTATGGATGGTACCAGCCCGGCATTGATGCACTGTTGGTCAGCTCCAGTTCCTCTCCTTGTTTTACCGTATCAAGAAGAGGGTCAATCAATCAAGAAGGCGCCACTGCTCGAGCTGGTACCACCCATAAGATCAATGCAATTTAAATGTAAAATTTCTGAGAAGTTTCGTTTGTTCTTTTGGATAAGTAATCGACCCAAAGAACCACATTTGCTTCAATTTTCGCACGCGATAACCTCCACCGTTTCAGTGGTGGAATGTGCCATGAAGGGAACGTGCAAGGAAAGTGTGGAGTCTCACTGTCAGTGGTGTTTGTGCCGTTGGTGGTGTTGATAGATTCACAGATAATTCCACTGCCAACATATCCCGAATTGCATGTGCATTCAAACGATCCGGGTAAATTGTGACAGGTAGCATGCGGATCACAAATACCGTCCAGAGTGCATTCGTCGATATCTGGACACAAAACATGGACACATGCAAACACTGGGACACATTCATATAGCATACATCATTCGAGGATCCGAATTCGAAGAGCGCTCAACGTAAGCAACAACCCTGTATGAGGTCGTGAGCCGTTTTCGCGGCTTGAAGTGCGCGACAATGGCGCGAGGGCCTTACAAAGTGATCTGATGGCGACTAATGCGAACTTTCGGACGAGATATCTCGCGCTCGCCCTCACGTAACGTGGATTACGACGTAGGGGATAAGATAGCCGATAGGTAGATAGATATGGTAGCCTGATCGCATTGATGCGGTCGCGTTCAAAAAACCCGTCTAGACACCTACTTCCCACGCCATCATTATCAATCGCTGTTACCCCACCAAATTGAACAGGGTTGTTGCTTTCAGTATAAGGACGACCGTGCAAGTTGTGCGCAAATGAGAGCGTTCTTATAAAGTTATCCCTCTCAAACTAAAAACGTTCGATTCGTCGCTTCGTTAAGGATTCTTTTCCAAGTTTGTTCTTAAAAATCCTCCATTTTTCCATCCAAAGAAAGATATTGAGAAGTCTATTTCAGAAGATGTGTTTTTTTGTGAATCTGCTATTGCTTTCAAAAAGTAAGCTTCACAGACCGCTTTCGATCGAGCACATTCCTAGGCCTCGTATAGCAGAGCCTAGCCGCTACAGGTCAGAAGGCGAACTACGGTTCCGCACGCGCGGCGATGCGAACCCATCGGCGCCGCGCCCGCGGTGCGAATGTCACGCGCGGCGCGGATATGCGAGCACGCGCCGCGGCGCGGCAAAACTGTCGCGGTCTAGACTGCCGCCGGAACTTAGCCATAAGAAAGAATCACTTGAGCTTCTTCTGGAAGATGTAGAAGGCGTGAGCCCACAGGAAGAAAATGTGCAAACATGCAACTTTGAGAACACTTCATACTTACCATCACATCGCATGCCGTCGCCAATATAGCCGACCTTACATGTGCAGAAGTGACGTCCTGGACGGACATCGATACATTCGGCGTTCACATCGCAGTTATTCTTACTAGGATCTGCGCAGTTGCCGCCACTTTGTTCTGCTGAAAAGTCGGAAATTTACCGTAATCCCTTTCTTTTATCAACTGAAGGACTCCGCTAGGATAAATTCGAGTTCCTACGTTGGCAGGTTCCATTGATGAGGTGATGCCCTTCAATGCAGGAACCACACTGGGGTACTTCTTCCTCGTCCAAATGACATGTCTTGTTCTCCTTTCTTGCAAAGGCGTTGCCACTCCGACGTACAGGTGTTGTTCGACTCGCGTTTCATTGCTAAAACATCAATAAGCGAGAGGTCTGGTCACGTACGAAAAAACGTTATTGATTGATGCGTGATTTCTGGGACAAACCGTTGCATTGAGTTCCGTCACCGGTGAATCCGTGGACGCACTTGCATCCACAGCTACCTGGTTGATTGATGCACATCGCCATACTATGACAGCCAGCTACACCTCGTTCGCATTCATCGATATCTGGACAAATAATCAATAAATCGATACAATTGGATGGATTCATGGTATCGTTTTTCTATCATAAGCCCGTAAGCCATCTTGTGCAACCACTTACCCACGCAGACACCACCAGTGCCCTCATATCCTTCGTAGCATTCGCATTTGAATCCACCGTCGGTATTGACGCATGTCGATGAAGCTGGATCGCAGTTGTGACGATTCTCGGCGCATTCATCGATGTCTACAGTCAAAAGAAGGTTAACTTGAGATCAATCAATAGAAATGCCGAGTAACCCGCCTTACCTTCACATTGTTGGGTAACGTTGTTAAAACGATAGTTGGGTTCACATTCGCAAACACTGCCCAAGGATCCGTCGAACAACCGAACGGACAGGCATGCGGTGTGTTCTGTTCGGCCACAAGTTCGCTGCATATCTTTGCAGCCGTGTTCCAGAGGATTTATGCATTTGCTCACTCCATCTCCTGCAATGGCGAAATTGGCTGTGGTAATACGGGGGTGCGTGACGATTCAATCGTGGCGATGGCTAGGTCGCCGCGCCAGCCGCCGCAGCCCGCGATGCGACGTCGGCCGTGGCTAGAATTTAGGGTTCTAGCATTGGGGAATGTAGGATTAGATGAAGTTTCCAGTCGTGAAACACGGTATATGATCACCTGCTCCCTTAAAATACAGGTTCCTTGTCCCTTTGCCATTATTTACAAACTTATTCTGTCATACTAATGTTAATGCCTTCCTCACCGTTCCACTGCGTCTTGGAACGTAATATTTTTCCGATTTAGCCAGATTATCGCTCTCTGATAACAATTCAGGCAGTTGATTAATAAAGAAGTCTCATTATGTTCAAAAGGACAACCTTTACATGGCACAAGCTCTGTACAGTGAGGCTTAAATAACTGCGGAGATCTTAAGGTGACTCTTGTTGGCTCACTGATGTCTGGAACTTTGGTCTTATCAGTTCTCTAACCCCACCAGCAACTTATGGACAAGGACCGTTAAGCCAAGGCCCATACAAAAATCGCCGCACCATTGCCGCGCGCGACGCTGCCCGCCGCGTGAGCGGCGTGACCTCATTAGCCGACGATTGAATTGACCGTCTCCCCTATACGCGTAGAGTACCGTCTCACAAGTTACCTTCAAATCCGTCCGGACATTTGCATTCAAAGGATCCTGGCTTATTGTGGCATTCAGCTTGCGGGTGACATGGCATCATTCGGCATTCGTCTTCGTCTGAAATGAGTGAACGATCGTTTGGATGTATGCCAAAGTATCTAGTACAGGACTAACCGTCTCTCAGCCGAGTCGGGGGTTGGGGGGACCTGTTCGGTTATCCTTGGAGGGGTTTCGCGATATGGCATCGTGTTTTTGGAAGAAATTTAAAGAGGAAGTTTCTTGAGAAGTGTTAAAAGCTCCCAAAACGTTGAGAAAATTCTAAAACTCCAGCAATTCCCTTATTCAGACGAAATTTTGCAGGTTCGCTGGTGGAGGGGGGGGGGGGTATGGGCGAAGTTTTTTTAGTTACGCTGTTTCCAGCCACCATACCCGTATTAATACCACCCAACTATCGATGGTGGGAGGGGCGGGGTTGTTAAGGGTCCTGTTAGTAATTTTAATCGGCTGAATGCACAGTTGATTATGCTCCCAAGATACTTCAACTCACCATCACACATGTATCCATCGCCACGGAATCCCTTCTTACATTGACAGGCGTATGTTCCCATCAAGTTGTTGCAAACGGCGTTCTTGTCGCACATGTTCAAGCCAGGCTTGGCGCACTCATTGATGTCTGAAAGAAGTTTTTCAGGCTGTATCTACCACTTGAGGCATTAGTAGACTTACCAACGCATTCTCCGTTTTTCATCTCGAATCCCATTTTGCACATGTCGCAGTCTTTCTTGCCACTGCCATCAACCGTACACATATGGTTCCTGCCACAATTGGCCTCAGCCCATTCAGCTTCGGTACAACCGCGTTTCTCCACTGGCATGCACTTGTAGCCATCTCCGACAAATCCTGGAAGAAATTTTTTTCGGAGGATCGGGAGAAAGCGAACAAGCACCTCCGCGACGTTATTAGGAACTGGAAAGCTTTAAGAGAAGTTTTCACTAACCGTCATTGCATTTGCATCCGTACGATCCTTCCTTATTGACGCAAGTCGCGTTTCCACTACAACAACCTCCGTGGGATTCTGCACACTCATCGATATCTGAACGGCATTGAGTGTGATCCTTTTAGGAGAATGTGAAAAAAAAACAGATAGCTCAAGTATGAGCAGAGGAGGGAGTAATGGCGTCCCCTTTAGCCTACCACTAGCGTCGGTAGAGGTATGGTCAAGGGCCACGGTAACAAAAGGAAGCATTTAGTGCGGTCCAGCAGACGCAATATTTTAAGCGTTTTCTATTACTATTCTTCTGAGAGCATATTTGACATTCTGTCTCAAGGAAGTTGTCGGATGAAACCCATTTTTTGATTACCATGATGCACAGTAAGGATCGGTTGAAAAACATTGAAGAACCTGTTGGTAGGAAATAAGCTAAAGGCGTGGCCTTGTAGACCTCGTGACGTATTATGAGCGTGAACGGAAAAATCGCAGTTTTCTGTAATAGCCAGTATCTTGAAATCGTCATTGACGCTTTGTGCTATGTCGTAGATCTTCTAACCTCTAGGATGTTTGTCGTCGACACGTAGAAACACGAATGCCTGTCGCTGTAAGGTCAGCCTTTGGTCACCTTTACTCAACTTTACGATGGTTTTTTAGGTAGCTGCCCCAAAATTACGACTCAAGAATTGGTGATTTCTTCCTTGACTTAATTTTCTTTGCCCCATAGCTGGTAGAAACCTCCATGTTATGGGTAGCGTGCAAATTGTGGATCTGAATGTCTTGATGTTTATTCATTCTATTACGTTTTCTTCTGAAAATCGTTGGTCTTGGTTTACTTCACCAGGTCGGTCCTATCGTTGCTACTTTTCGAAAAATTTTTACGACCCCCCTCCCCAAAGGTGGATTTGGTACGACCCCCCTCTCGACCCTCGACCACCATATTCCTCGCTATAGTATTTCATTCTGGTATCACTCGAACCACGAAAACTCCGCCCACTTTTTCCTCCAAAAATGCCGTCGAGCGGGGGGTATATAGTCACTCTGAAACCGTAAAAATTACCTAAATTTCCACCAATTTACCCCCTCCTACCTTTAATCCCACGCTTCATTTTTTAAGGGGTAATCATTCTAGCGCGCCCAAACCTCATGCAACTTCTCACAATCGAAGCAAGTACGACCCCCCCTCTACAACCTCATCAAAATATACGACCCCCCTCTACAAACTCATCAAAATGTACGACCCCCCTCTAAAAACTCATCAAAGTACGACCCCCCGTTGCTACTTGTAGCAACGTAGGACCGACCCTGCTTCCAGATAATACATGACGAAAAGTACGTAAAAAGCGTAATAACTTCGTATCTTTACAGATTTCGACCAGAATCAGGTGCCAGACGACTTCAACACCGAAGCTCTCAGAGCATATGCATACAATATTCGTGGGCACTCCAATCAATAATTTCGTGCTTTGTTTGAATTTTCTTTCTTTTTTCTCTTCTTTCACTAGATGAATATTTCGAAACTTTCTCATCCGATTTGCTCTGATCCTCTAGGCTGCAATCGATCGATCTTCGTGTGTACCTGGAGAACATCTAGGAGACTCACCCACGCATACGCCCTTGTCCATTTTCCTATAGCCCATTGGGCAGAAGCACGCGTATCCACCAACGTAGTTGTGACATCTGGCACTCTCGTCGCATTTATGAAGGCCAGTTGCGCATTCATCCACATCTAAATATTTTGATAAAGCACATTCTTTAGTGGCATAATGACCATCACTATAAAAAGGTAAAGCGCTTGATGTTGGTCCATTCACTTTCATGATGCGCCACGCACTCGACTACCATCTATACTTATGCTGGCGTTCCAGCTTGGCATAATCAGTAAACTTCTGAACAACCTATGCACTAATCAATTTTTCGTCCAATCATTAGGGTAGGTTACTATGTAGTGGTCGGTAACTAGGACAGAGGGTCTGTTCACTCTCGCGCTAAAATCGATTCCGTGGATCACCGCAAGCACCCACGTCCCCGCCCCCCTTCAGGGTAGCACTACTTAACGATATTGCTCACACCACCTGAAGTCACGCAAATCGTAATCATCTGTGGCAGAAGTTTATGGATTAGTGGTATTTTACTTTTTAAGGCACCGTCAACAAGGGTGAAGGGTTATTTTGCTCAAGAACGAACTAGATGTGATGTTTGGTCGACTGGTAATAAAGAGAGTAAACAGAACAAGCCTGAAAAGTACCTTACACGCTAATCGTATGGGCGAATTTTATGGCCATCTTTCCAATCGACCCCTCCTATTTATTTCATCCTATTGCAAGAAAAGGTCGGCGGCTAGCAGAACGGTCCCAATTTCAACCAAAAGATCAGCGTTGAACTAGCTCATAGATTTTACAGAGCACCATAACCCTACAGGAAATTGCGGAATGTGCCTTTGAGAAGCTACGTGAAGTTCTAGAGCAATTAGAATCATGAATTGAAGATTGGAAATTTCTCGTGAGCTTTAGGGTATTCCCGGCTGTAAAGAAGAAAGTTAAGGTGTCAGCTGTTCCAAGAGAGTGGTGTGTAGTGTTTGTGCCTACCTTTACATTCTCTCGTAGGAGGCGCTCCTTCGAATCCTGGATAACAGCGGCATGCACCAGTCCTTCTTTCGCAATACGCGTCGTCTCCACACTGGTCACTGCCTCGTCACTTGTTCGTAATGCTGAAATATTTACATGCGCATCAATTCTTTGAATCTGATAACTCGCTAATTTAGCGTCTCAATTTGAAAAGCATGTTAACGACTTGATGCAAGCGCGTGCGGTTTTGATGGCGTCATTAAGCGTCATTGGCGGAAGGATGTTCAGAAGCGGTCCCAAACCCAATCCCTAAACGAGTTGATGGATCTAGCCCGCTGATGAGCGCCGAAAATCGCGCAGCTCTCCAGCCAGCATAATCATTGCCTTTACCTACTAGCACCACTGAGCTACACTGCTTAGAAAATCTGCAAGGCCACGAGTTTACCGAGTCTCGTGGTTCTTGTGGTGCTTGTATCGTTCTTACGCCGGTGCAAGACTTTGTGTATCGAGCGATTCGCTATACGATTCGCAAAGTCAGGCACCGGCCTCGAATATATGACAGAGCAGGTCTCTGACAAACCGGGAGTTCAAGTTAACTTGTGGGAAGGAGAAGCTTGAGCTGCAATTTTCCGAACTACGGCTTGAATTACCTGGGTCCTAGTTCTGGAGCTCGTGGAGTGGGAACTGTAGTGAGCACGAAGGTGTCCTTGGTGGGGAGAGTCTGCAAAAGTAGTTTTAAGAGAGCAGTAGAAATCCTCTAAGCGATAAACTATGAAAGCTCAGATCTCAAGTTGATGCATTACAGAGGTTGAATGGGAATTTTAAGCCATTCTTGTTATGCTTTAGCTACGAAATAGATGTTCATGCACTCTTACTTGTTAGGGTTTTAAAAGTTGTAACTAAACTTTGGAAATGTTGAAAAGCAGTCAGTTCAGGGCAACAAGAGCAGAAACTCCGAGCAATCACAATTCATCCCAACTCACGTCAGTTGCTGTCTCCTCAAGATCCTCGGTGACTGGCTCACGATGTTGTTTCGGCGTCGACGGAAGTCCTTCGGAGGCTACACCTTTAGGGGTGGAACCACTCGGAATCGGAGTGGTTTCAGAGGAGGTTCCAAGTGTAGCTCCAAATGTTGTTGTCTGTGCGGCTCCACTAGTACTGCTAGGCCGTTTTCCGTCTACAATCTCATTCTCGTGTCCTTCAGGGAAATCTGGTATAATCGTAGCGGCTGCAGTGGGATGGTGCGATGTAGATGATGCAGGTGTCACAGCTGCTTGAGTCGTGCTTGATGCACCAGAAGTTAGGCCAGGAGACGTCGCAGTGGAGCTGATCTCAGCTCCAGGAGTTTTAGCTGTGGAATGTTGAGTCGAGGAGGTGCTAGTCGATCCCGAAGCAGTTGTTTCAGTTGGCAGCTCCGAAGTGGTAGGCTGAGCTTTGGGAGTCGTTCCAAGAAGGTCACTATCTCCAGTAGCTTCAACACCTGTCGATTGTTTGGTTGTTAGTTCAACCGGCGATCTGGTAGACACTGAACGGCCCTCCTGTGGGGTCTTTAGGTCTCCTTTGCTCACTGTGACATTTCGAGGACTTTCCGTCGTTTCTGATGTTGTCTTAGAAAGATCGGCAGTTCCTGTGAGAGTAGTAGGCAGCTCAGTTGTAACAGATACTCCCTGTGTGGACTCCTCCGGTGGGTTGCTGGTCGGAGTGGCTGAAGAACCCACACCTTTGGTCGTTGGAAGCTTAGAAGATGCACTCCCAGGCAGTCCTGTAGTGGAAGAGGAACCTTCTTGCGGGGTTTCTGAGGAACCTGCGGTCGTCGTGGCTCTGGCTCCTTCTAGGTCCCCAGCCCCAGATGATACGCTTCCAGGGAGTTCTGTTGCAGTAGGAATACCCTCCTTTGGCGTTTCTGAGGTCGGTGCGATCGTTGTAGGTTTAACACTTTCCACGTCTCCTGCCCCAGATGATACGTTTCTAGGATTTTCTGTGGTAGGAGAGAGACCTCCTGCTGTTGAAGAGCCTGGGGTCGTTGTGGCTTTAGCACCTTCCAGGTCTAGAGGCTTGACTGGTACTTTCCTAGGCAGTTCTGTAGTAGAAGATAGTGCTTCGTTTGTCGCTCCCAAAAAGCCTGTCGTTGTTGCGGCTTGAGAAGCTCCTGTAAGCCCTGTTGTAGGTGTAGCGGTTGGGGAAGATGAAGCAGCTTCTAGTGTGGTTTTAGAAAGATCAGGAACGGTAGAAATTCCCGAATCTTCTGGGATAACCTTGGTGAGGTTGCTTGCCACTGCAGTTGGTTTTGGTAGAGTCTCAGGGCGATCAGAGGTAGATGTGGATCCCGTTCCTTTTGGTTGTTCGGTTGTTGATAATGAGGGTGGTGCAGTTGTTGGGGACTGGGTCGCCGCTGTGGTTTTCGGCGAAGCTTCCCTGTGCTCAATTACTGGCTTAGTGGTAACGTCGGTTGCAGAAGTAGGAGACGTAGACTTGGCCTGGTCACCTGTCGAGGCTCCC
>MU871008.1:8173-20012 GCA_036418205.1 Ostertagia ostertagi
AATTTTCAGGGAACGAGATTCTTCTGGGTACTTTCCAATTAAGGATGTTGCTAAGAGCTGATGTAAAAGATTAAAGGTGATTGTGAGAGTGTTAAGGCACTTAAACGGTAAATTTTTATTTGTGAAAGCCACAAGGCGTCCTAGGACCGCCGCACCTCAGAAAAATCCCGCAACTTCTTATATTTTTCCTTCCGATCTTGCTTTGCTTGGAGGGTGGGAAACTGCCCGTTTGATATACGATATAGTCCATTCCGCACTTTATTTTTGCTGTCATCTGAACCAATTCTCGGAAGGCTTGGTTCTGTTCGGCCCTCTTATTCAAGCTCAGGTCATCTTTTTGGTCATTCCTCTTTTTAATAATTTTTCTCACACATCGGGTGTTGGTAATCCGTTCTCATTCCCTTACGGGTTGGTAAGAGATGTCTTCCTCTTTCTAATGCTTTCCAGTTTTTTGGACGGTTTGTAGAAAAACTGTGAGCCTCGAAGAAATCGTTTAGCTCTCAGTCCAGCTGTTTGCTTGCCGCGCAATCGCACTCCAACTTGAATAGGTCTTTGTCAGAACTTGGAAAACAATTTTTTTTGCAAACCAATAACTAGCTATTAACAAAGAGTTTGAAAAGAAAAAGCACACATAAATTCCTCCTACAATGTTTTAAACGAAGCGGAATGTCACGCGCACGTAATTTTTCGCCACCCTGTGTACTCGCTACTTTCTAGCCCTCTTTGAAGCTAGAAAAAAATAGAATCGTGCCAACTTGCTCATCGAGTATACCGCATTCAAAGCTTTGAAAAAGCTATAAGAAAATGTTTAACAAAGCTGAGCTGAAGTTGGATAGAGCAGGAAAAGCTCTTCAAAATGATATCCATACCGATGGCAGTTTCTCTAGAGATTCAAGCTAAATGAAGCATCCAAATGTGAAGTGTCAGAAAACGAGAGAACTTTCTGAAACATACCATATCGAAACTCCAGGAACTTAGAACTTCCTAATGAGAAATATATGGGAAAAATCGAAAAAAGGGTGAGCTGTTGATGTTGTTTGTCAAAGAAATAGTCCAGAGTAGAATAGAAGCCAATATAATCAAATCGCACAAAGATGATAAATCGGGTAACATAATTCCAAAAAAAACAGCGAGCTTGCGGTGTATGTCATCGGCGATGTTCGTAAAATTTCAACTTGCTTGATCGAAAGCAAAGGAATGATATCTCATTTTCAACGAATAAAAATCAAAACTAATGATATTGTTGATACTGCTAGTAAAATTACTATAATTGTTACACTATATTACTATACTAGATATTATGTAAAGCTTAAACCTAAGGTTGCAGAACCGGATAGACGAATGCGCGGAACAGAATCCGTGTCTGCAAGGCAACTGCACACAGGAAGGTGGAGAGATTAGATGTAGCTGTGAGGTTGGATGGACTGGTGAGGACGTGTTGTATCCATTTATAATTATATTTTAGTTATAAGGAATAGTGAGTTCCGGATCCGTTCAGGCCCAATAGGTTCTTTTGCCAAAGCGAGCCGACTCAGAAGCTAATATGTTGGTAAACGAAAGGGCGGCCCCAATCAAGTACACCATGTTTCCGCGGGGAGAAGTGCCGTAATTGCAGACCAAGTAACAAACGTAGCTCCAGCATCGACAGCATCGAAAAGCACACGTGACATCGATTTTTTCGCGGCCGCTGCTCCGTGTAACACCAAGTCCGCAATTACGGCAGAATGGGCAGTGGACAAGAGAGTAAAAATTTGTTCAAGATTTGAGGTCAACGAATAGGGTTTAAAGAGGGAAAAACGACATTCAAGGCTTACCACATCACTGGCAACCCTAAGGATAGAAGGATTGTCATTTGTGTGGGCGGGGCATACTAAGAATGGGCGGAGCTTCCCAAGGAACTGAAAAAAATAGAAGGCTTTTCACCGACGAAAATTTTTTGTAGATGTACAAAGTTTCAAACTTTGTAACGCTGCTGTCCCACCGATGGGCAAAGCACAGCCGGAGTAGGCGGGATTTTTTCCTCAAAAATCCCATTTTGACTGTGGGCTGACGTTGAAAAAGAGCTCAAAATCAATTATAACCCATTGCGTTCAATCCCTTCCACTTTCAGGCCAATACTGTGAGACTCAGCTGGACCTGTGTCGAAGAAGGTAATCCTTGTCAGCAGGGCAGCTGCCAAGGGGGATTGCCGGGCACAAGAATTTGTGATTGTGGCTTAGACTATCGAGGTTAGTTTTCAGCTTAGGCCGATGTCAGACTTTGCAAATCGCGCGATTCGCCAGCGTCCGCGATCGCGTCGCGGTACCAGCCAATAGAGCGATTCACCTACCGCGGCAAATCGCGCGATTCACAAACTCTGACATCTGCCATATAAGTATCAAAAAGGTGACTCCAACAAAAGTCTTGCTTAATAACTGCCAAATACTCGGCGTGCTATGGAACGAATGAATATTTGGCATCATTTCTTTGCACATCTTGCCTTTTTCGTTGTTCAGCTTCTGTGTGGGTACCACTACGTAAAGTTATGACATGGTGAATCTTTTGAGGTCCTAAACTCAAGCGCTTATGTAAGATTAAGCAGTATCTTTTGTATCCTAACAAACTAGCTTCTCTTGCTACCTGGAGGGTTGTCGGCTGGAGACGCGCGCGGATGCGTTACGGTACGTGCGCATGCTCGATTGCATGACGGCTGTTCGCGAACCCTACTCCAAAACTGCCATCTCAATCTGTCAGGTTCAGGTAAATATTGCGAGGAAAACGTGACGTATTGCCAATTCGAACCCTGTTTCAATAACGGAACATGTGTCGAAAGGTTCGCTGATGGCTACTCGTGCCAATGTCAGGAAGGTTTGTCACTTAGCACCAACATTCTCCTTCAGTCATTCTGCCCTTTCTTCCGTTATTTGCACAGAATCTATGAGACTTCAGAGTTTACTGGCACCAACTGCGAGACCAAGATCGACTTTTGTGACGGATGGCTATGCGAGAATGGTGGATCGTGCATTGTGCAGGACCGTCAGCCCGTCTGCCTTTGCATGCCCGGATTCACTGGAGAACACTGTCAAACTGATATATCTGTAGGACATATGTTACATATCAGTTTTGAATATAATATACCTCATTTTGCGACCTTGAAAGCTTGAGAACTTCCGGGAAATTCCTAGGAAATTTCAACATCTTCTGAAGGCTTGCTTTGAATGTCACTAATTAGTTAAAACCATTAGGCATCGGCTCTCACTTCGGATCACTGATGTGCCGCCAGGAGTTTGCCGCAAAACGCTCATGATTTTCAGTGAGAATTATAGATACCCTCCATTTCGGAAAACGAGAAGAGCGTCGAGTGCAGACCACACACCACAAGTGACGACGGTTAGAAGGATGGCTTTTTCTTTCCTTCTTCTAGGCTGTCGCCACTTGTGATGCGCGCTCTGCAATCGACGCCCTTCTCGTTCTCCGAATAGAGGGTATGTCAACAAGTTCAACAATTTTTGAACCTGCCAAGTCCCGTAAATTTTCGAAAACCGCGAGATTGGGGAGGGGGGAGGGGGAGCGGATCCCTTCAGTAATCACATGCTTTGTTTCCTGTGGTCGGATATGCGGTTGTGGAATTTGCAACAAGTATGGCATCAGTTAGCATCAAAAGCTCCAAAAAGCCAATAAGCTATCGATTTTTCTCAAGACCGTCGCTAAGTAATGAGTCCGCAATTACGACACGCCTCGACGCGCGAAACAACGTAGAACTTTATGATACTGTTTCCCGATGGAGATCAATGCATGATCTGAGCATGTTCTTAGGGGGGGGGTTGTCACGAAAAAAACAAGTTCTCATGAATGTTAGCTTATTTGTTGCGCACTAACCTTGTGGTGATCTAACAAACTGAAAGGACTGTTATCTCATGTGAACCGGAATATGCACTGAAAATTGGAGAACAAGTGCTCGTGTTTCACTTCGAAGGGAAAAATCGAAGTCAGCGATTTAACAAGGCTAGCTGACCTGTTGGCCTTCATAAGTAAGTGAAAAAGCTATAATGTCGATGGTAACCCAGAAAGAATAAATAATAGAGAAATCTCGCGTTAGGAAACTGAAGCGATCAGTGGGACGCCAAATTCTCGCTGAAACAACGGGAGGAGCAAGTAGATGTGTGGGATGAATGTGAGGAAAATTATCGATGGCAACTAAGCGTCAGCGTGTACCACGCGGTGCGGCGCTTTCCGGGCCATGCGGGACGGCGCGAGACCATATGGTGCCACACCCGCTTTATTTGCTCTTTCGAATGCAGAACTCAGCAGTTGTAAATAAAGGCAACGATGAACTGCTACTACTAGGCTATTTGAGTAAATTGACTGGGGCTGAAAATAACTAATAGTTATTATGGCTAGTACTAAATATGGATAAGTAAACAATCATTTAATAGCTAATAATAAACATGATTGAATAAACAAAATTATAAGTTATTCCATTAACCTTCCCGGACAATTTGGGTGTGATTACTAAACTCAGCATAACAATCAATCAGTAACTGATCAATTCATTGGATCACATCTCAGTGGATGTCATTTTTTAGAATCCATGTGATAATGTGACATGCTTGCATGGTGGCACCTGCTATGTCTACGACGATGAGGCATTTTGTAATTGTACGGCAGACTACACTGGAACACGCTGTGAAACTTTTCTGGTTAAGTCTTGCACCTCAGCCGGTCACATAAACCCTTATTAGATATAACTTAGGTTATATGCTAGGTAATATACCCTGCGGCTGAATAGTTCCAAATTGAAAGTTGGATGGTTACTGGTTGATTAAATGAAAGAGAGTTAAGGCTTTAGAGGCGCTATCGCAACATACGGAAGCATCTTTTAGGACTAAGCCTAAGAGGGAACAGAAGTTCCGCGAGAAGGGAAAATTCCCGTTTTCAACAGAAAAAAGCATGTTTTACGCAATTTTGAATGCACTGATACCACAATGCCCCCGTATATTGCGATAGCCCCTAAACAATCCTTGACTAGCTGATAATTAACACGGTTAAATAAAAAAATTATATCTTGTTCCATTAGATTTCCCGGTCAGTTTGGATGTGATTACTAACCTAACCATACCTATAGATCAATAATTGATTAATCCATTGGATCACATCTCAGTGGATGTCATTTTTTAGAATCCATGTGATAATGTGACATGCTTGCATGGTGGCACCTGCTATGTCTACGACTATGAGGCATTTTGTAATTGTACGGCAGACTACACTGGAACACGCTGTGAAACTTTTCTGGTTAAGTCTTGCACCTCAGCCGGTCACATAAACCCTTATTAGATATAACTTAGGTTATATGCTAAATAATATACCCTGCGATGACTAGTTTCGAACTGAAAGTTGGATGGTAAATGGTCGATTAAATGAAAGAGGGTTGCTAAGGCTTTAGAGGCGCTATCGCAACATATGGAGGCATCTTTTAGGATTAAGCCTGAGAGGGAACAGAAGCTCCGCGGGAAGGGACATGGTTCACACACCTTGGGGTTTCTCCTCCCGCTTGAGAACCAAGTCCGTTCTCAACAGAAAACAAAACATGTTTTACGCAATTTCGAATGCACTGGTACCACAATGGCCCCTTATATTGCGATAGCCCCTAAACAATCATTGAATAGTTAATAATAAGCATGATTAAATGAACAAAGTTATACCTTGTTCCGTTAGCCTTCCCGGTCAGATTGGGTGTGATTACTAGCTTAACCACACCAATCAACCCATTGACGCCCGCACTGATTTCGGCGAATGTCACACATGTGACATAGCTGCATTACCTGCGTGCATACCCGGCGATGCACAAATCTCACATTCGGGACATTTTGTGGAATTTCTCTACAGGACCCATATATCTCGCTACAAGACCCATGTATTTCGCCACAGGACCCACACAATCTCAACTGCAACCTCGCCATTGGCCTTTCAACGTATTGCTTTTGTCCTTTATTTGTTCAACTTTTTCTCGTTTTTTTTTTCTTTTCGCTTCGCACTATTTTTTGCTCAGCTTCTTTTTAGAAAATATATTCAGTTATTAGTAGTCATTGACGTTTTTTGTTAAAAAGTTTATGAGTGTTCAAACTGAGGCACTAGTTGGGCAAATTGAAGTTCCAAAAGCATTTTGAAATTGAAAATAGAGAGTAGCCATGTGTTTAGTGGATTCAAGGCACTAGTGGAACTTCTATAGTTACAGAAGTAATAAAAAAAGATATAAGGGAGCTTGAAATCAATGTGCATACCGGGCGATGCACAAATGTCAGATGTGGGAGTTTCGACGTGCACACCCGTCGATGCACTCGGGCTGCAATCAATAATCGATCAATTCACTTAATCGCATCTCAGTGTGATGTCATTTTTTAGAATCCATGTGATAATGTGACATGCTTGCATGGTGGTACCTGCTATGTCTACGACGATGAGGCATTTTGTAATTGTACGGCAGACTACACTGGAACACGCTGTGAAACTTTTCTGGTTAAGTCTTGCACCTCAGCCGGTCACATAAACCCTTATTAGATATAACTTAGGTTATATGCTAAATAATATACCCTGCGATGAATAGTTCGCAACTGAAATTGAAAGTTTGGTATGGTTGGTTGATTAAATGAAAGAGAGTTAAGGCTTTAGAGGGCTATCGCAACATACGGAAGCATCTTTTAGGACTAAGCCTAAGAGGGAACAGAAGTTCCGCGAGAAGGGAAAATTCCCGTTTTCAACAGAAAAAAGCATGTTTTACGCAATTTTGAATGCACTGATACCACACAATGCTCCCGTATATTGCGATAGCCCCTAAACAATCCTTGACTAGCTAATAATTAACACGGTTAAATAAACAAAATTATATCTTGTTCCATTAGATTTCCCGGTCAGTTTGGATGTGATTACTAACCTAACCATACCTATAGATCAATAATTGATTAATCCATTGGATCACATCTCAGTGGATGTCATTTTTTAGAATCCATGTGATAATGTGACATGCTTGCATGGTGGCACCTGCTATGTCTACGACGATGAGGCATTTTGTAATTGTACGGCAGACTACACTGGAACACGCTGTGAAACTTTTCTGGTTAAGTCTTGCACCTCAGCCGGTCACATAAACCCTTATTAGATATAACTTAGGTTATATGCTAAATAATATACCCTGCGGCTGAATAGTTCCAAATTGAAAGTTGGATGGTTACTGGTTGATTAAATGAAAGAGAGTTCAGGCTTTAGAGGCTATCGCAACATACGGAAGCATCTTTTAGGACTAAGCCTAAGAGGGAACAGAAGTTCCGCGAGAAGGGAAAATTCCCGTTTTCAACAGAAAAAAGCATGTTTTACGCAATTTTGAATGCACTGATACCACAATGCCCCCGTATATTGCGATAGCCCCTAAACAATCCTTGACTAGCTAATAATTAACACGGTTAAATAAACAAAATTATATCTTGTTCCATTAGATTTCCCGGTCAGTTTGGATGTGATTACTAACCTAACCATACCTATAGATCAATAATTGATTAATCCATTGGATCACATCTCAGTGGATGTCATTTTTTAGAATCCATGTGATAATGTGACATGCTTGCATGGTGGCACCTGCTATGTCTACGACGATGAGGCATTTTGTAATTGTACGGCAGACTACACTGGAACACGCTGTGAAACTTTTCTGGTTAAGTCTTGCACCTCAGCCGGTCACATAAACCCTTATTAGATATAACTTAGGTTATATGCTAAATAATATACCCTGCGATGAATAGTTTCCAAATTGAAAGTTGGATGGTTACTGGTTGATTAAATGAAAGAGAGTTAAGGCTTTAGAGGCTATCGCAACATACGGAAGCATCTTTTAGGACTAAGCCTAAGAGGGAACAGAAGTTCCGCGAGAAGGGAAAATTCCCGTTTTCAACAGAAAAAAGCATGTTTTACGCAATTTTGAATGCACTGATACCACAATGCCCCCGTATATTGCGATAGCCCCTAAACAATCATTGACTAGCTAATAATTAACACGGTTAAATAAACAAAATTATATCTTGTTCCATTAGATTTCCCGGTCAGTTTGGATGTGATTACTAACCTAACCATACCTATAGATCATAATTGATTAATCCATTGGATCACATCTCAGTGGATGTCATTTTTTAGAATCCATGTGATAATGTGACATGCTTGCATGGTGGCACCTGCTATGTCTACGACTATGAGGCATTTTGTAATTGTACGGCAGACTACACTGGAACACGCTGTGAAACTTTTCTGGTTAAGTCTTTCACCTCAGCCCGTCACTGAACCCTTATTAGCTATAACTTAGGTTATAAACTGAATGGTAAACCCTAAAACTGTACAGCTTCGGCTGTTGCGTTGCAAAATGGAAGTTGGACGATCATTGATGAAAGAGCATTACTAACAGCTCTTAAGACACTATATATGGGAGCATCTTCTAGGACTAAGCCTAGGAAAGGGAAAACTCCGCGGGAAGGGTAAATGGTCTACTCACTTTAGAGTCTCTCCCCCCTCGCCTCACAAGGTAAAGTCCCCGAGTCGCTGTCGCCATTCGAGATGAGATGTAAACTCACGATGCTTCTTGGAACGCTGATCTCGAATCTGACTCCCAAATCTGCTAAACAAATTGGAGAGAGAAGTTAGGGAGTGGTTTCAACACTGAAGTCCTGTCAACGGCATTAACAACCACGTGGTCGTGGGTCGGTGGCCTTCTCTTGCCTACTTGAATTGCTCTCTAGAAAGGAACTCTCTTCTTGCCTAAACGCCTACGAAGGCGCACGTAACCTTTCCATGCGCTCAAAATTTAAGACTAAGTAATTCAAGATCTTTGGCGGATCGCTAGATGGCAACATCTTTGGGTGACTCTAGGATTTCGAAATCTTCGGTCACTCCTCCGGCGGTTAATCAGTTGGTTGCGAGGTTCTGAGTCGGATTCCCACCGAGATGTTCTGCTCAGAGCTCGTCGTGCCGCATGTGATAAAGGAATTCGTCGCTTGTGACGTCACACGGACACCGTCCAGGAAGGAGAGTAAGATAGTAAAGAGCTTTGTCTATATTTCGCGTGACGTCATGCACGACAACCTCACTGTCGGCTTCGAGGAAGATTTCTGATTAGGAGAACCGCACTAATTTCCTTTAGAAAACTGAGAACGACGACGACGATGCTCAACAAGTGTTTCTGAAGCATGATAGTGATATATGGTCAAAAATCATTCAGATTAGTATTGAAAACGAAACAATTGTTGCATAAGTCACAGTAGAAGTTTTTCCAAAAACACTAGCGCAGAAAAAGATCATTAGAGGTTGAGAACAGTTAAAGTGACACGCGGAACTGTTTTGCAAATGTTCAACAAGTTTTAAGACAAATGCAAAAGCAACAAGTCCATCAAGGATCCGAACCTTGGTGCGGCTCCTGTGAGCCCAATACTTTCCCGACTGCGCCACCGAGGCACGTCCCCGTGGTTGTTGAGTGTCATACAGGAAGTGGTCACGATAATTCTCATAGGGACGATAAGGAAAGCTGTGTACTGGAGTGGATAGGGGTCCTGCCCAATGTTAGAACACGTGAAGTTTCAGTGGCATCAGTGATAAGGCGCCGAAATCCACTTCCGTTCAGCAAAAACCAAGACTTATCGATGTGGAAAGGGGTGCGATAAGAGCGTGCTAGATATGATACCGTTATCGTTATCGTCCCGTTTTCATTCTGGAGTGCACCTCTTATCAAGCAGCCGCACCTTCTTATCTCATCGTATCATATCTTCCATGGGCTTACACTCGTCCAACAATTACTGCCTCACACCTTATCGATTGATAACGCGAGGGTAGCAAATCCAGCGTGGAAGCCAGCGTGATCGCTTCCTTTAAGAACAGGACTTAAGTGGTGAAAGCACCCTACCTCTAACTTCTCTCTCGGAATCGTTTAGCAGATTTGGAAGACAGGATTCGAGATCAGCGTTCCAAGACGCATACGTGAGTATACATCTCATCTCGAATGGCCATGGCGACCCGGGGGACTTTCCTTGTGAGACCTAATCCCGTATTCAACAGAAAAAAGCATGTTTCACGCAGTTTTGAATGCACTGATACCACAATGCCCCCGTATATTGCGATAGCCCCTAAACAATCATTGACTAGCTAATAATTAACACGATTAAATAAACAAAATTATATCTTGTTCCATTAGATTTCCCGGTCAGTTTGGATGTGATTACTAACCTAACCATACCTATAGATCAATAATTGATTAATCCATTGGATCACATCTCAGTGGATGTCATTTTTTAGAATCCATGTGATAATGTGACATGCTTGCATGGTGGCACCTGCTATGTCTACGACGATGAGGCATTTTGTAATTGTACGGCAGACTACACTGGAACACGCTGTGAAACTTTTCTGGTTAAGTCTTGCACCTCAGCCGGTCACATAAACCCTTATTAGATATAACTTAGGTTATATGCTAGGTAATATACCCTGCGGCTGAATAGTTCCAAATTGAAAGTTGGATGGTTACTGGTTGATTAAATGAAAGAGAGTTGCTAAGGCTTTAGAGGCGCTATCGCAACATACGGAAGCATCTTTTAGGACTAAGCCTAAGAGGGAACAGAAGTTCCGCGAGAAGGGAAAATTCCCGTTTTCAACAGAAAAAAGCATGTTTTACGCAATTTTGAATGCACTGATACCACAATGCCCCCGTATATTGCGATAGCCCCTAAACAATCCTTGACTAGCTAATAATTAACACGGTTAAATAAACAAAATTATATCTTGTTCCATTAGATTTCCCGGTCAGTTTGGATGTGATTACTAACCTAACCATACCTATAGATCAATAATTGATTAATCCATTGGATCACATCTCAGTGGATGTCATTTTTTAGAATCCATGTGATAATGTGACATGCTTGCATGGTGGCACCTGCTATGTCTACGACGATGAGGCATTTTGTAATTGTACGGCAGACTACACTGGAACACGCTGTGAAACTTTTCTGGTTAAGTCTTGCACCTCAGCCGGTCACATAAACCCTTATTAGATATAACTTAGGTTATATGCTAAATAATATACCCTGCGATGACTAGTTTCGAACTGAAAAATGGATGGTAAATGGTCGATTAAATGAAAGAGAGTTGCTAAGGCTTTAGAGGCGCTATCGCAACATACGGAAGCATCTTTTAGGACTAAGCCTAAGAGGGAACAGAAGTTCCGCGAGAAGGGAAAATTCCCGTTTTCAACAGAAAAAAGCATGTTTTACGCAATTTTGAATGCACTGATACCACAATGCCCCCGTATATTGCGATAGCCCCTGAAACAATCATTGACTAGCTAATAATTAACACGGTTAAATAAACAAAATTATATCTTGTTCCATTAGATTTCCCGGTCAGTTTGGATGTGATTACTAACCTAACCATACCTATAGATCAATAATTGATTAATCCATTGGATCACATCTCAGTGGATGTCATTTTTTAGAATCCATGTGATAATGTGACATGCTTGCATGGTGGCACCTGCTATGTCTACGACGATGAGGCATTTTGTAATTGTACGGCAGACTACACTGGAACACGCTGTGAAACTTTTCTGGTTAAGTCTTGCACCTCAGCCGGTCACATAAACCCTTATTAGATATAACTTAGGTTATATGCTAGGTAATATACCCTGCGACTGAATAGTTCCAAATTGAAAGTTGGATGGTTACTGGTTGATTAAATGAAAGAGAGTTAAGGCTTTAGAGGCGCTATCGCAACATACGGAAGCATCTTTTAGGACTAAGCCTAAACGGGAACAGAAGCTCCGCGAGAAGGGGAATGGTCC
>MU871009.1:3799-26338 GCA_036418205.1 Ostertagia ostertagi
CCCCGCCATTCGTGGCAGGACCATGGAAGAAAGTTCAAGTGGTCCGTAAACCGAGTACGAAAATGGCATCCAATCTTGACGATGGCGCCAGTTGACACCTGTATAGGCTTTTTGGGTCTATTCCAGTTAGGGGGGGGGGGGGGCATCATGATGCAGTTTCTCGGCGAGCTAATGTAAACTCGAACATTCCAGCTTCTCACGCATGTCAAGTGACTGCCCTCACCCCCACCCCCTAGGCTGGCTACACTCCCCCTGGCTCAGAGTTACCGTAGCTTTTTGGGAGTCACCGCACCATGATGCCCCCCTAACTGGAATAGACCCCTTTTTTTTCAAAACGCCAATCACGAAGATATTCTTTATGGGCGCTGCCACCTTTTGGTGCAATTTCGGCGTCAATATTTGAGCCCTTGGACGTAAGCAAACCAGCCCTTTTGGCGCTTCGGCTGGGACCGTGTGCTGAATGTTGGGGAGGGGATGGAGTCTCCGACGGTAGACGGACCACTTCAACTCGGTCCTTGGAACCGACACAATTTGGTGCTTACCTCAGAACTAAGCCTTAAAGAGAGGACGGGTCCGTCCCCTCTCCAAGGCTTAGTCCTGGGGTGAGCAAACCAGCCTTCTGGCGGAGCTGCTGGACCAGCTGCACCACTTGCGTCAGTACTCTCCTATCGTACCAACCGAGTTGAAGTAAACCGTCGACCGTTGGGGACCCCATCCCCTCCCCAACATTCAGCATACGGTCCCAGCCGAAACGCCAAAAGGGCTGGTTTGCTTACCTCGTTGTGCCCAGTCCGCGCTAAAATAGCATTGGCGCCGAAAGTACATTTCGTTGCTGGTTATTGGTGATCAAGATGAAAATGGTGAAAAAGGTGTGCATAGCACCAAATTGACGTAAAATTGCACCATAAGGTCTAGCGCCAAAAATGAATTTCATGTTTGCTACAGCTACCGAAGTACCACTCTGACACAGGTTTTTGCGATGATTTTTTTTTGGATTTTGGGGTGATGGTAGTCGAACAATTTTCTTTATAGACTAACCATTCGCAGAATTCTCTTGATTTGTTACGTCCGTCCGCTTTGTGCTTTTGTGCTCTCCTGTCTTTTGCTGTAATTCTCCGCTGATGTTGCGTCCACTTCCAGACGTCGGTGGCCGAGTTCAGCGGAGTACTGTTTTGCCAACGTACACGGACCAGCAGATGAGCGTGGGTGCTATCCGAATCTCTATTCAATCCGCATTATATGATGAATCGCTCCTCTAGACGCTCTTCAAAGGTGCCGCCGGGGTGAGTGGATATTAACTTTTTTCGTCACGATTTTTTTTCAGTGTGTACATAGAAGTTCTGTCGACATAACACCATCACCGTTTTGAATTTAATTAGCATGCTTACATGACATGATGGAATTTTGTATTGCTTTCCGGAGGTTTTCGCTTACACGTTCATTTTTGGATGTCTAATACTGAGTCACCTCGCTGGCAGCAGAAGAATTCCTCGTTATAGTGCGTGCAGAACACATTGAATGGTTAATGCTCGTTAATATTCTCTCGTAATCCGCCACCGCTATTTCTTCCTATGATTAATGTCCTATTGCACCTTTTGCAACCAGACTACGACGGAATCTAGTGATGAGAAAGTCGGTGGCACAATAATTGAGCACAGAAGCTATGCATTTCCTTATCTTATCAACAGCGAACAGCTCTAATGTTATCTATTCATTTGTCTCTATTTCCCCTCGTTGACACGTCGAATCATTAGTACTGTAATGACATGTTTCTGTGATTAAAATTTAAGCGGCAGCTTTCGATTTCGCTTCATCAGGCTGGTCTACACCTGTCCACTGATTGCTCCGAAAACTGCTGCATATGAACGGAAAAATAAGTGGTACCATCAGTAGGACCCCAGAGAGCGGAAAAAGATAAAAATCCGCATTGAACATCTCGTTCTTAAATCATTCCTTCCGCTCTTCTGGTTCCTCGCTCACATCGCCGAAGTTCTTCTCGCACGTCACCCTCTTATGACCCCACAACTGAGCACTGAGTAATATGAACAGCTGTGAGGCAAACGCAACGCATGCTTAAAACTTTTTGGCTGCGTGGGAGGGCCGCTTTTGCGAGTGCTACCGCCTCACATCACAAACATGGATTATGGAAGCAGGTTACACGAGACGAGAGCTGTAAAAGTCATTTTGGCAGTAATCAAAGCTAGAACTAATCCAGGAGCGTAAAATACTAAAATTAAAATAAAAGTCCTGTAATGGTGAAGCAAAACTTTTATCTTTCGCTTTCACTGCAGCAGATATCCGAAGCATTTTTGTCTTGAATGGCACAACCAAAACACATATCATGCCATTTTTGAAGTTCTGCTTTGGCTTCTACTTTTCTAATTACTTACATGATTATTGAAACGAAAGGAAGACGAGGGTGAACCAAAATGAAAATTTTGCAATCCAATAGTTAGTATGTCTTTGCTACAAAAACTCTGGAAGTATCCGACTATTCGGCGGTTCATGCCGTTTATAACTAGTTATGTTAAAGCATTTCATGTGTCTGGAAGCAAAATCGAAAAATGTTGGAGTAGTTACAGATGCGCCAACGAAATGACATGGGCGCGGTACATAAACGTTTTGCAGTGCCATGTGGCCTGCAAAGTGCGAGTCTCATGTGCACCGCGCTGTCATGCAAAATATTTTTCGAAAACTGCTCGTTATTCTCTTCCCCTAGTATGTTTCATTTATTACCCGTAACACCATATCGTACTGAGAGATGATTCGTCGTGGAACGCCTCAGCAACCACTATATATGCTTAGCCATAGGAGGGCATTTCCGTTAAATCGGAGCGTGGAGCCCCGAAGTTGGCATCGGCGAGTGCCGGCGTTAAGTGGATGAGGACGCCGTCCCGAGGAGGTCCAATTTTGATGGAACCAACTTCTGACAGCAACTATAAAACCGATTTTGCATAGAACTAAACCTTAGCAAATTATTGAGAGCTTGACACTTTGAATGCTTTTTCGTGGTCCCTGTGATTTCTAATGCATTCGTGTCACCCGGCTGTCAATTTTTGTAGTAACTGTCACATTTCATTTGATTCACTTGGGTACACCTGCAAAGGCGCTGTACATCGTTATCCTACTGGCTCACAAATAAAATTGCAGTGCATAATTTGGAGGTAATGCATAGAGCAAGAGGTTTTCTCTTGCATATTCGAGCCTCATTGCTGCAGCTATTGCTCCCCATTGTATCCAACTGCTCATTGCCTACTAATCTGGCATTTAGCAGAGCTCAACATCTAGGTAAGATCGCTGGAGTATGCAAATTGCTTTGCGAAGTCCCTGGAAAAGGTTCCTCTTATAAAAAGCTAAGTCCTTCTCAAATGTTTGAGAATCAATGGGTTGTACTTCTGCTTAGCTTTCTTGTTACCCGCGTAGTAGTTGCTAGTCTTCGCTTTCTGTCCCATGCTCTCACGCTGCCAACGGGCACCCACGTAGCTACGATCTATCACCTTCGAGGGGGAATAGTCGAGGCTCTGCTGGAGCTGTCAAGAGCTCGCTCAAATAGGTTATCAAATTGTGGGATGTGTTGCTAAGAAGCTTCTCTACAAACTACAATATGGGCGTGGTTTGGCGATTTGTCAACGTGACGATCAATACGAGCGGCCATAGCCAACAGCAGCAGCAGCATCCCCAGCTGGCAACGTTCCCGCTCGACGGCGCGCAAGAGACGGCTGAGTGTGTGTCCACGGGCTGGACAACGTTCTATTGATCATTTTTCCTCCGTCCTCTTTCGACTTCGTCGTCATTCATTCGCTAAGTCCATTCTTGAGTACTGAAGTAGTCGTAGAAGTGCCAGCTGAAGTTGCAGCTTCAAAGCGCTGCGCAACGTGGTGGTGTTATGTCGACGGAAGATCTTGGGCCGACACCGGCGCCAAGTACACATCGTAGCTCGTTGTGGATGAGCATGGGTTTTGTATCCAGTGAAGATTGCAGGCGTCGCCGAATGAGCAAAAGACGCGAGAGCATCGAGTTAGCATCCTTAGGTGAGTAATTTCACATCGTATTTGTTTTTTGTTTGTTTTTTCGATTTTCCAATTTCGTTTCATTCGCTAACGGTTCCTCAGCGATGGTAGAAGTGTTATATAATCGAATGAATCAAGGGTATGAAAATAGTTTATCAACTCAGCTTATCTCCCACAGTGACTGTTTATCTCTTTATTTTTATTATACGCTTTTCGGAACGTTAATTCGATTAAATTCTATCAGCTGTCGTTTCTTTCTGGCTCTAAATAGCTAGAAAGTTCTCCGTTCTTTCTAGTAAGTTTTATTTGTTTCTATTGAGCCTTTCACTCTTACGCTTAGAAAACTACATTAATGTCTGCGCATGTACATAGAATAATTTTTGGTCCAAAATTCATATTTTCCAACGCTTAACTGAAACATTTTGTCACCTCGAAAACTGTGGCTCTTCCCTTGTGACTAGACGACGTCCTCTGCAATATCTTTACTAGAGATGCCGTCATAGATGCGGTCGCTGATTCGTTACTTTTGTTTTCCTTTTTGTTTGGCGATAATTGCTGCTATCTGCGCTGACTAGCGGAGCATTATGTGCTTTGTGCTTTTGCTTTCCCTATGGATGAATCGAAACAACATTTCCTGTACGGCAATTTCGATTTGTCATCACAGTGCGCCGCGGACAGCGTATGAGGTGTGGACACATTGCTGTTTCGAAGAACTATTCTGTATGGGCATTGGTGTGAAATCTGGAACAAGGATCCCCTCATTTCGTTAATTTTTTTAAACTTTTACGGGAACCCGTTTATATTACACACTGTGTTGCTCTTCTTATGCAGTACCGTTGAACATTAATGGGTGACATAACGAAAAGGAAGAAAATGCTTTGGTTGAATTGGAATTCAGGTGACGGACGCTGTCAAGAACAACTAAGGTATTATTGCTCAGCTTTCTTGGGTTTTTATAGTTTTTTTTTGTTCCCGCCGAGGCTTGAACAGGCACCGAATAGAGCCCTAAGGAGCACAAGAGTTGGAAGTATAGGCCTGTTACTATCGGAAGTCATTGCGCAGCCTGATTCTGCCCGCCCTGTCCGGGACACCTAAAAGTCTGTTCAGCGTTTCTCTATCGCAGGAACCTTATCTTATGCATGTAGCGGTCCGGCAGCAATAGCCTTGTTCCTTGATCAGCTCCTAGATGGCTTTTTGCACACTAAATAGTTACCTGTTTGATACATTGATCCGTTCGGATTCATTTTAAATAAAAATTACTCATCCCGTATAAAAGAAATAGATGATAAAAGGGGCTGGATATTTTGAAGGCGTATTTTTGCAATAGTAGTATTTCTCTGAATGCGAACAAGGTGTAGGGGATGGAGAGGAATTGGTCCAAGTTTGAGGAAATTATCGTGATGGTGTGTTGTTTCACTCAAAAATGAAGGGCTCATAAATTAGTCCACCGGCTGTAACGAAGATGAAAAGCCAAACGTTCGTGAAACAAAGCCGCTTCTTGCGGTTGATCTTAGTGAATATACGAGAAGAATGCGAAGAAGCGCGTGTTATGCAAATTGTCGCATGCTTACATAGCATCGAATCAAGCAATATCATCTGTGATTGTCTGGCAGGGAATCGAGCTCCATATGATAAGCGGAGTCCATGGATTCAATTAGTGCCTTGGTGTTCTTGTTTTTCACTTTTGGCCACGAAATCGACGCGAGATTACGAATAAATTCAGCTCGCTGGCAGCGAATTTTATACATTCGCGAAAATCGCTTTGAAGTGAGGAACACATGTGTGGTGAATAATTCTAGAGAGTTCATTCCCTATGCAATGTTTCTTTCAAGGTTACGACTGTCCATTATAAATAATCTCTAGCTGCCCACTGAGGATGTCATTAGATGTTGATGAAGTGTCAAGGGAGAGGTTATTAGTATCCAATGAGATGAATGAGGTGCTACGCTCGCTGCACATGATGGGAATTATGTTTTGCAAATGCAGTAGCATCTCCGTCATTAAGCGAATAACAAGTTGGGAACTCAGACCCTTCCCCTATATTTCTCAAGAGTCTTAAATATTCCAATAAGGAAGCGAAAGGAAAGTGTTTGGTTGTCCCAAAGTGCTGAAACTTGAGGTTTGGACTCGCTGGTCTCAATCATCATGAAACTCTGGGGAATTGTGTTTGCTTCAGTTACGGAAGAAATGTGAGGTTGCTTAAGATTGTGGGGAACTTCAGGCGCTAGCTTATCCAATTGAGAAAGTATTGGGCCAGCGTAAGACTGGGATCGCTCTAGAGGCTTTGGTTTTGCTTTTAACCCAAGTCCCTTATGCCTCACAGAAAAGAGCTGGCCACATGTGCATGCTTTCCCTCAAAGTGAACTGATTTTGGAGTGATTGGCCTTTGTCCTTTTTTATGAGTTGCCTTTGATTTACCTTGGCTGTAGTCTTTGAGAGCCTATCTAATTTTTATGGACGGGGCACAATGTCCATCAACTGCTCCGTAAGTGTGACAGCTGACACCCGGATAGATTGCTGTCGCGGTCAGAGCAGGAGCGGTTTGTTCGGTGTCAAGAACATCAAAAAACAGATTTTTTTTCAAAAGACTTATCCAACGTTTAATTCCACCCATTTGGTTCCGCATTTTCACGGGTTGAAGGTTTGGTTGCTGTCATATTTTGCGACCTTCTGCAGTTCATTTTACAAACGAGCGAATGTGGACAGACACGTATCGAGTCATGCGTCCTGCATTTGTGTGACGCACGATCGGCTACTACCGCCCCCCCCCCGAAAAATCGCAAATCGCGATCGTAACCGCTACAGGGGTAACGCGCCTTTGCAGGAGCAACGAGAACAATAACTCAATGTTGTTCCCTAGCCACGGATAACGAAACATGACAGACGTTAAGTTTTTTGAAGACCGTCCGCAGATGGTGAGAATTTGAGCTTCGGTGCAGAAGGGGTCAACGGACCACGTTCGCCGAATCCCGAAATTTTGCCGAGTTCCTTCATACTTAGTCAGCTTTACAAACCCTCCAAGCGCTCATGCTGATCGAAGGAGCGGTGGGCGTGGGTTATACAAGTATCTCAAACGTAAACTGGCCAACAGTTCTGGTGCTTTTTCTCATCAGCATTTCCTCATTAAAAAAGCCACAAATGCGACCACCCCTCCCCCCCCACTTTGAGATATTTCAACGGGCAGTTGGCTTTCGTTACAGATAACCTGGAAGGGGGTGCAAACGCTATTAGTAATGGTGAAGCAATAAAAAAACTGTGAGATGACATGTGGTGGAGAAGTTCGGCTTCAAGAGGATTGTTATTTATTGATTAGTGTGGAAATTAGAGAAGGCGTGAAAGTTTTCCAAGGAGAATTTAGAGGAAATGCTGACAGTTCTATCTTAAGTTCTCCAGCGTGTAAAACTCTGATGTGTATAACCATTGATTGATATGTGACAGTTCGAAACTTTATCAGCCAATCAGTTCATCCATGCCCATCGAGGTACACTCTTTACGAGAAGAAAATCGAGTGCAGACCACAAATCATAAGAGACGACGGCCAAGAGAGAAGCGGCTTTTCTTCCTCAGCCGTCGTCTCTTTGGTTGTGGTCTGCACTCGATTTTCTTCTCGTTTCCCTAAATCGAGGGTAGCTGGAAGGCGATACACCCTTATGCCATTACCATAGGTTAATTGTGTGGAAGGGAGTGCATGCAGGTATTGTTGTAACTGCGGTTTTTTTTTGTGAGGGCAGTACAGCTGCTGCCATGGTGCAACGAAATTAAATCCATATTTGCAATGTAACTTTTTTCCTTTGTTGTGGTCTTATTGAAAGCTCTGTGAGCTGGTATTTTTTCTTTCAACACGTAGATAGCATGCAATTTTCTGCCTTGCTATGTTTCCTCCATTTTTGATTCGACTCCAGTTTCATTTCTAGTGGCCCCCTAGCAGCCCTCGATAGGTCCAAAATATCATCACTTACCTGTGTACTCTTCCACTTTTTTTACCAGCTGTCAATTGCGATTGGGTCTCTTTGTGCCATCCTAGTAAAATCCCGTGTGTGAGATGTGCTTCTGGAAAGAAAAAGGGTTGAACTTCTGAATTGTGAATACACTGTTTTCGAGATAATAGAGTTCAATTAGGAAGACAGAAAGTGTTTTTACTAAGGAAATGGTGACCCTCCTCAAAAGTGTTCTATTACTGTTTTACGCCTATGTATGTGGTTCGGCTATTGGTGAATAGTGCAACCAGATTCGCGGTCGTAATCAGATTTGAGTGCTTTACCGTAGTTTGTTTGAAGTGGGTAGTTAATTATCGCTTCACCTACGAACGGCAGCAACATCTCAGTATTTCAGCATTTTTTCAAATGATAAAAACCAAATATAAAGACTCGTAATCTCGCTACAACAGCATGTATGAAACTATAGCCCTCATGTTGCATGGTAATCTATCTCCGCCTAATCACAGACTAATCATGTTGAGGCCCACCAATCCTAGAGCGGGGTATCTGAAACTGTGAGAACAGCGGAGGGTGCTTGCCTACACAGCCTATAATCAATTATCTATGAGCCATTATGCGAATAGCTCTTTATACTTCAGAAAGCTTCTTTCTACCTTTTGGAGGAAGCAACTCAGGTTTCCGTGACAAATATTTTCGGTGGGGACCCCCTTACGAAGTTCTAACAGGAAGGTCTATCACAAGATCGCCGTGACCGTTAACGCAGCTAATGTTACGCATAGAATCGATGTGTTAAATGGCGGTTTAGAATTATTGGAATTTAGTGAAGTCAAGGAAGCTAAGGAGCAAAGAATTGGCAGATGAAATGTCTTGCCCTCCTGAAAGATATCTTAGATAGATCTCTTTGTCAAGAGTCAATTTCCAAAATTCGTTTGCCAATAACTAAAAATGCTCTTGAAAAATCGTTCTCATTTCCTACATAAACACATATTCTCTCACGTTCAAAGTTTTGGAGATTGCGAATCCACTTAAAATCATGAGTAGGTGGTTGAAAAGGTGTAGGCATCAAGCGTCCTTCCATCTCTGCGGCATGTATAGCGGAATGTTAAGTACAGCTTTTTTGAAAGCATAATTTTTGGGTCCCCCCCCCCCTTGGAAGAAACAGCTCAACATTTCGTTATAGGTCTCTTCGGTGATTCGGAACCCCACAGTGGCTTTGGCTTCAAAGATTTATAGAGCTGATCCAGCATATCCAACGTAACCTCTATCCATTATTAGGACCATATGCCACTCATGGTCAGTGGCGCTTTCGGCCGTTAGGTGACGGTTCGATGGGTATGGCGGCGCAGGATAGCTGCCGCTGGCTTTTAGAAGACTGCAAGCGGTTATTTCAGGAATGTTCCTTTAGTAAAGTCCTTCCTAAGCGTTGTCTTCTCTCCGGAGAGGTATATCTGGAACGTGGTGAAATTTTCTGGCAAGCACAGGAGCGACTATTATCCAGGAGGATTTTTCACATTTTTGAACATTCTTGAGGGTTTAGATGGGAGGTCTCAGTCCGAACGGGAACTTGAATAGAAAACAGGGTAGCGCATTACTCAGAAATGACATAGAATCTTTCCAAACGCAGCTTTGGCATCTCGCGCATATTTAGCCTGGAATTTGCAGTACGTGCCATTTGCTCGCGTTGCTTTCTAAGCCGAGATTCCATAGTGCAAGAATTTCCCCACAACGAAGGAGTGATCCCATGACAGTTGAGATGCTATAAGGGAAGTCTTTCAGGGTGTGGACGTTTTTTCAAAACGGTTTCTTGCATTTTATAGGAACTCACGGTTGATTCAGAACTGACGTCAGTTTTCGCCGAACGGCTTCGTAATGGACAACAGTTGTGATGAAGTGGTTCAAGGTTCCTTCCCGGAGTTACAAAATTTTTGCGTTACAGATAGGAGCTTCCAAATTTTCTCGAATAGCGTCAGCGCAAAGTAGGGCGCCATTTTCGTTACCAGGACCGAGTATTCCTTGATAGAGCTGTAAAATCACCCGCTGTAAGAAAATCTTTGACCTCTTTTTTAAAAATCTTTGGCCTTGAGGGGCCGCTCAGCGGAAATTAAGATCAGTTTAGAAGTTTTTGTGAGGTACCTAAGCTAATTGGCTGTGTGATGGGCAAAAAACCGTTGTGATAAATCGCTCCACACCCAGGATGACCTCATTTGGTAGAGGCCAGCTGACAACCACCCACAATAGCAGTTGCTGAGCTGCTATGAGAAGCAGAGTTCTTCAGGGGCAAGCCTCACATGGCGATGTTAATTTTGAATAGCTGTCATCGTGTGAATCGACTTTTTTCAATATTTTGTTATCAATTTCTTACCTCTTCATAATTCTATTATTGCTGGCATTTTTTTTCCACATCTGATCGATGTTAGTGGACTACTTGTATACAGGGCTGTTTTGGAATATCAAAAATGCGACATAAGTCAAGCAAATTTAGTCTTTCCGTGAACTTGTGGTCCGCTAGGTCACATACCGTTTTGAAGTTTCCTTTATTCTGTGCACTAAACAATTTTTGTTACTTCTCACTATCAGTCAGCCGTTAAGGAGGCTTCGCCGACTCACTGCCATCACTTTGTTGGGGGTTCTCAAACGGTGAACCCAGCCCGTAAGTGCAAACTTTCATGGCCAAGAAACTTCAAATGAATGAAAGCAGCTGCTACTGTACACAGTCTCTGTGTGCACCGGTGCTATTCTAATTTTTATATAGTCTAAAATTTTCTCAAAATTGGAATTTCTTCGTTGTGTAATAACGAATTTTTTGTACAAGAACGAAGTGCAAATGGCCGAGTTCGCATCATGCGTTTGAAATGAAACGTGATAGTGACATGATAACGCAACACAGCGCCACTCCCATATAAGTCCTCGGAGCCTCTCTTTGTTTGTTCGTTTGACATGGCTGGAGAAGAGGACGCGGAAAAAGCACTGGTGGCTAAACGTCGCAACTCACTGGCTTTGGGCCAGTTGAGCCGTCATGCGGATTGTCCATACCGTGAGCTGTTTTTTCTGACTCTTCGACCTACCATATAATACACTTTGCAATAAGGGAAATGTGGCCTTCATGGTATTTATAGTCAACCGCTTGCCTCTTGGGATTTCACATGCGCCATGTGTTGATCAATAGGCATATCCCGATACATGTTTTGTTTGTATTTTGTATTTTTATATATCATTTAGACTATGCGGTTGATCGCGATCGTAGGAAGTCTGTAATTGAAACTAATATTGAGGTGTTAGTTGGTGTTAGGTATTCTTCCGAAAAGGTCTGCAAAGCCTGCGAGACTGTAGTTGCCTCGTCCTTCTGATGCCTTCGCTTACGAAAAATTGCTTCCATGATACGAGGGTATGGAAATTTTGCTCTACTCCTTCCTTTTTCAAGTCTATCCTGATTAAGGGTTGTTGAAAAATCCATGGGAAAATACTTGAAGCATTTGTTACGAAAAAATCAAACCAAGTGATTGGACGTTGGCATTCGCAATGTTTTGCTGTAAATTTAGTGGTTTGAAATCCCTACCGTACTTTAAATCTATTCGATTTTTCTTGTTTTGAAAGAAAACGAGTATTTTCACGGTCTCATTCATTTGAGAAATAATTGTTCGAGTAAAATAGTTTCGATCTGTTTTTTGTTTTTCATTATTTTATACCAGATTAGTCCCCCGTCAACCGCCGGGACCTTCCTTTCCTGCGCAAGCTTTCTATCCTCCGCTATGGTCCCTTCCTCCTGTGACACCAACACCTCCTGGAAGTGACGCGTATGCAACACAATGGTGTTTCATACAGTAGAAGGGACACAATCATGATATGACGGTAGATTTTTCGCTTCCCTTCCTCATCCTCCCTTCCTCTCTCCACTGCCCTCCAGCTGCCACTGCAGCACCATGTGGAATGAACGGAAGTGTGCTAAGCAGGTGTTTATATAGCCCTAAGAGTGTTATCACAACTATCCTGCTACAAAACATTGATATCTCAAATCCTGTAAGCTACCCGATTTGTTAGCGGTTTGTTTATCCCATGAGCTTCCTTCTCACTCACTTCATTTTGCGGACGGACACACATACATACACACGCACACACACACACACTCACACACACACATACAGATACACAAACCGACACACAAAGTTAGCGCTTTATAATAATAGAAGGATAAATATAGTAAACAGACGGCTAATCGTAATAACTTCGTATATAACTTTTCTTCAACACATGCGAATAAGATCGGTGATCTCTCTGAATTGTTTGTAGGGGGGGGGCGGGGGTAAGACAAGCATAGAGGACTTCATAAAGATAGAGAAACATTATGTCTGCCATCAAATTCAATTTAAATTCCTATACTGGAATTTTTTCCCCAGAAATATTTCAATGTTCAAAATAACGAATGGAATAGTGATACATATGTTCTAAGTAACAAAAATTATTATACTATATCATATAATTTATTTATATATTTTTTAAATGTGTATTAAACAATGTGAGACTTCAAAATTTATTGCAAAAGACTTGCAATACAAAAATTTTGAAGTCTCACATTGTTTAATACACATTTAGATCGACATGAGACTTCGGGACAGAACAATTCTAAGGTATATATTTTTTTATTTTATTCAGTGAATAAAGTACAGAGTGAACCTGCTCCTTTTATGGGTCTGAAAAGAGTTGATAATTTTGAGTCACAGTTGTAGTTGCTTCGAGTCGTTCATGGAATTTGAACTGTCAACTAAAGTGCATTCTGTGATTCTGAATGAGGAGCGAGTTTGTTTCGTACCATAGAAAGCTTAATTGTAGGGGTGCCCATGAGGGGGCGATAACAAATAGAACACTTGATTGCAAGCCAGAACGCAAAATAAATAACGTATCAGCAGGAGAGGAGGTATAATTATATCTCGAAATGTCACGGTGACTGCTCTCTCTCTCTTCGATCTTTCAGCTCTTTCATGCATCACATAGTTCTTTCTCTGGGGATACCTTAATGGAACTATTAGGTACCGGATATCTTAGTGTCGCTTTTCTGAGTTCAGGAAGTTTTGGGGCCGATTACTATGGAAAATCAATATCCCAGAAGGCAGTTTTTGCTCATTAATATTGCGAAATATGTTGCTTACCGTCTTCTATTGTTGGTTCACAATTTAACTTTCCCCCAATTTTTATACTTTCTTCTGAAAATTCCTGGGTCCAGTGTGCAAATTCGCATGTGTGTACCAAATGCATCAAAATTCTTGCTGAGAGCTGTAACCTCCGCCCACCAAACCAGCATTGCATTTGATGGAGGGAATACTACCATTTAAAATGCTCATCGGTTTTTCACAGTTTTCTTAAAAGACAGTAAAGTCTTTGAAGGGATGCCCGCAACCGTCGCCAAAAAGGTGGTCCTAGCTAAATCAGTCAAAACGGGGCTGCACCAGTCTTGTGCTGGAATGGTAGGACACCCTAGCAGTTACTGATCGATGGTGCACAGACGCTCTAACGAAGTTGATTGACCAAGAAATTCTAATAAATGTGCTCATCCTGCTACTCACGTGTGCTCAAAAAGGGTGCGTTTTTGACCCCATGTGGCAAAAAAGACTCCGGGAAAAATTGTCCAGTTGAGCTGGTAAGTAATAAATTTTCCACCAAACAGTGCAGACCCTACTCTAACTAAATGTATACATATTTTGTCCAGGCCCAACTGTTTAGCAAGAGAGGATGATTTGTCAGATGATGTCAAATTCGACCTACCTCTCTTTTTCGTCTCAAAAAATTCCTAACTTTAATCGTACGAGGTTTCACTCATACTGGTAAATGGGAAAGGGCTAATGAGTCATTCGATGGATATGCCGTTTCACTCACTGGATTTTGAATTAAAATATTGGTGGTCCGAAACTCGCGGTGAAAAAACGACACTAAGATATCCGGTACCTAATATTTATAGATTGGAAATTTACTGCATGCTTGTGCAGAAGAAGGATTACCTGCTCAATTCGAAAAAGAAACTCATATAAATCCCCGTATAAATGAGATTCTGAAAAGGAGTGGTTTACATCAGATCTCGTGTATAGCTTTTTAAGTTGTTAATATTCTAAGTTGTTGTCAATATTCTCAATGTATATGCCTTAAAGTGCAACATTCAAAGCTTTTTTTCGGCTCGTTTTATAAAAATAGCAAACCAAGAGAGAGGATGCTTTTTTGTGAAAAGGACGTGCGGGGGGTGGGGAAGAAGGTGTGTGTTAGTAGAGGATCTCTGTCAGCGCGACCCTGATTTGAAAGGCCATTTTGCTTCTACTTCAGAGCTAATCATGAGATTGGTTGCTCTGTTACCTGATGATTGTCGCCCAGCTCAGCAGAAAGAAATTTGAAAGTTTTCTGGTTATCGATTTGTGTGTTTCCTCATACATACTTTACGATCTGCATCTGTTGAGTGCGTAATTGTAAGGGTGTTCAAGTGGGGGCGATAACTTTTATCTTAGGCGTCCTTCCATGTTGGAGAAAGAAACTCTGCTACGAAAAAACGGCACCTAGTCAATGCCTAATAGATGAACAGCATCTGAACAAAACCTAAGATCCGTTTCCACTTTGAGAGTCGCAATGAAGAAATCCTTGTTGGTGTGTGACCGTGCGCAAAGCCTTTAAAGGCACGCTCCACGATTAGGCGCGCTCGCCTCTTCCATCCCGGGGGTAGTAGGCAGGCGGACAAGTGTTGTTGTCGCACCCCTTTTGCCGCTTGAAAGTGCGCGACAAAGGCACAAGCAGCTCGTCCGACCTGCAACTCACACCTTCGTCCGCAAGCCCCACCCTCCGCTGTCCGTTGCCACGTGGCGCTGCTTGAAAAGCGCGGGCGCATTTGAGGCAGCGGTCCCACCGCGACCCTGTGTCAATGGCACTGGAGCAACTAGAGTCAGGCTCGCGAAACTCGTCCAACGCGCCTTTTCTCTATCCCAGGTGGAATGTTGCTGAAATAGGGGAGGTTTCTGTACGGGGCGTAATCTGTGATTTCGTTTGCTTTCCTTCTCTTTTATAGACCACCTCCCACCTCTAGTATCATGACTGAACGCTTTTAGACACCTATTTTATCCCGAATCTTGCCTTTAGCCATGTTTAAGCAAGATTTATTGGGACATAGCTCTGCAGCCACCCACCAACAAGGATTGGTAAGCGGACACGCCAACCCACCATGTAGGACCAGCGTACATGGATTTGTTTGTTATGATTCAGCAGGAGCATGGTAGGGTGTTGTACCCGCAGATCTCCAGGGCTCATATCACAGATCATCTCGCAGTTTGTTTTCAGTGGTGTGACAGCACTTCTAGTTCCGAGCAGACAAGTCTAGATAAGGTTGATATTGGGAAAAGGGTAATTTTAGCAGAGTCTATTCCAAGTAAGCGGTGATTGGGTTTTGAAGAATGATTTGTGGGGCAGTGATAAGAGTGTTCGGTGTGTCTTTATGGTGGCAGATAAGGTTCACGGATCGTGAAATCTATTGTTAGAAAGAATGGCTTGTCCAACTATCGTGAAGTGGCTCGATCAGAATATGATGATGGGCACCTGAAGGAGTGCATGGGGTGCATCATTGCTGTGTTCCGCCGAAGGTAGCTTTGTATTGTCAGTGATGAGAAATTCTCTTGTGGTAGCATTGTAACTTGTTGAATAGCTTAGTCAATGCGAGAATCCGAAACCCTTTTAAGTGCCCTTTTAATGTTGTCGTCTGACTCATCCTCACAACGGCTTGGTTGCGCTCTCCGGACTCTGATCGTCATTCATTCGATCGTCTGTTCAATCCTCCATGAAGCGAAGCCTCATCATACATCCTCCTCGTGCTAAGCCTAATATTCGTGAGTGAAATATTAGTGCACGTTTCATAGAATAGGTTTCTATGTGAACGTAGTACTGCGAGCGATTTTCGATGCCTTAGAAGGGAGCGGAAGCATTATTTTCGAGCCTACCCTTGTAATTAGGTAATGGAAAGCTGAATGGTCGCTTTTTGTTCAAAAAATATTATACTTACACTAATTTGCAAGGAGAGATAAGTTTGATGCCTACTAAATTCACGCAAGCTAATCAGTTTGTAGATAAATGAATCCTCTCGATCGATTGTGCTCATCCCTGGTTGAACCGTCTAGATGAGGCTTTTCACAGTACTTGGGTATCTATAGCTATCTCACTTGGCCGTTTCCGGGATTGGGCACCACTCCTCTCCCCGTTCCCTCAGAGGAACTACCACTATCACATGTTGTCAGGTTTCTTCTATGACGAGGCACCCTCTCAAAATAGAACTGAATGACCTCATCCGGAGTCAAAGAAATCTTTTTTCGTCGAAAGCTTGGCAGAGTCCTCAATTGCTCCCTATGAAAGTTTCCGGAAATGCAATGCTCAAGTGTATAATCGTGAAGTCATCGCCTCCAAAGAATACCTAAGACTTGGAACTGATCCGCCAAAACGACCAATCTCTCCGCGATGTTGCTCTTTTGCCCGATCGATCCGCAGTTACAACTCGAAGTCGTTTCCCAATCACACATTGGATGATTTGTGAATCACACTTCGAACTCTGATGATTCAAGCATGGTGAAGAGTCCATTGTTGGAACTCAGAGTTTGATCGTGATAATAAAGAAAGTGTACTTGTTAGGAAAAAATGATAATGAATCCGGTTAGTAGGAACTACCCAGTGGTATGTGCATATTTTTGAAAGGACCGATTGCCAAACCACAATCAGATGCTTTAGTGGATGTGTGGTTTTAGCTTCTTCCTCTGAGAGCATGTGTTTTTCAGGAAGCTGTCTTCAGAGTTTTGCGCTTCCGCGATCAGGAGGAGAGAGAAGAGATTAGGTTGGAGTCTTACAAGGGGTGTCTTCCAGGGCGAGCCGCGCTTTTTCGAGACGGTCGCCACTGCGTAGATCAGCAAAGACTATGTTTATCTTCCGCTAAACGCTTTTGCTGGCCCAAAAGAGAGTTAATGTCACTTCCCAATTGGTTCGATCCCGCATGGTGAACTAAATTTTGCATTCAAGGTTGGCGGCTACTTTTGGCTTATTGGCAATATTGTCGTAATCGTGAACATGAAATCTGATTTCGCATTAAGCACCATACGGCACCAAACGCGCAGGTAGAAAGCCAATGCAAAATTTTGAGTCGCACCGGGGGGAATGCGAAACCATCTGGCTCTACGTTGACTGGTTTTGATACTGTTGACCTATTCGTGAAATGAAACGGATTTTGCCTACTTTCAGGGTTTACTGCCAAACGCAATAATCGTTTGAAAAGCCGGCGGCTTGCCTGAAAGCCCCCCCCCCTTGATAGAGCCTGACATAGGGGCCGTCTATCAAGAAAAGAAGCCCTGCTTGAACAAGACATAGACATTATTTGCCCAAATGTCCTTATAACATCATGATAAATTTAGAGGTATAAAGCTTCTAGCGTTCATAATAGTCATTGTGGGGTGCGTCCCGCGGACTTTTCTTCATGTTACTTTCGAATTATGTTTTTGAATTATGCAGTCACATGAAGCCCTGAAAGTAACGCTGGCGTCAGAGTCCGCGATCGGGCCTGTACCAGTTCCACATCATACCCTCCAAATTTATTAACTCGTTACCTGTTTGTAGCTTTGGCTGCATGCGATTTTTGCGCCCTGTAGTGTTGACTCTCCTGAGCGGACACCTATTAATGGCATTATGACGAACACGTGAGACGAACTGTGTCATGGAGGTTGGGTGCCATATATGTGGTAGGGTGCAAAATGGGTGTGAACTTTCTGTAAGGGCCGAACTTCCTATGCAGAGGCTTCTCGAAAAAGCAGTGCAATATTTCTCCATTTCAGAGCTTCTCGAAAAAAGAGCGCAATATTTCTCCATTTGGCTTTCAGTTCATTCTCCACCAGAGGGCTTCCAAAAACGCTGAATTGTCCATTTGAAAAGTAAATGTTGAAGAGTTTTCTTCCTGCAGTGTGACTTCTCTTCAAATATTTGACTTGTTGGTTCTAACGGTTCTGGGACATCTCACTTCTCGATACTTTGGCAATAATGAGCTTTATGGTGCTTATGACCAGCGGCGGCTATGAATTTCTTCGCAGTTGGGAATTCTGTATCCCCTTCCTTGTTCAGCAGATTGAAACTGGCTTCATTACCTGAATGTAATGGCCAAATTGTGAGCATTCCGAGAAACGTTGCAGTGTGTCTTATGTCTGCGCAGCATTTTTCTCGGCGCACTCGCATTGATTTTTATCGGATTTTCCATTTTCATGGAAGTGCACGTATGCTGTTGTGTATCTTCAAGGCATTAGAGACCAGCAGATGTGGGTTGGATTGTGGGATAGCTTTTAATTGGAAGTGAAAGCTAGAGATGTTCCCCTGCCGAGCATGCATCATTGATGTTTATTCAGGGACGTCACGCGCATAATTTTTCTGGATAGGGTTTCACTATTGCAGACGCTGTTGTGGTAGCTGCTGTTTACTGGGGTAGCCGACCGGAGCCGGTGGTAGCGGCGGGACCTGGTCCAATTGGCGGTTGCACGTTTGCCAATATGCATGGTTCGCTTCGAAATGACAGCGCCCGAGACGTATAGAAAGCCTCGCTCGGAGCTGCACGGGGGTGGATGACCAGAGACCAAAGATTGAATGGGATTCTGAGATTGTGCGCAATGTTGTTGCGATATTTATTGGATGAGGATGCTGAATGCTCAGTGTTCGCTCCGTGCAGCAGGGATGGATTTGTGGTTCAGTGGTTGATGATGATGATATGTAATTGACCAGTTATTAGTCTTCAAATTGCAACGCTTTCTGATCTACCTCACTGGACAGCCAATAAATAATGTTAAATTAGGCTGTTTCATCATTATTTATCCGAATTATAGCAAAATCGTACAATAGCTTATGGCGCGTCTTTCGCCTCTGCTATTAACTTTTTCATCTGAAATTGAAGTTAGTCCATCATCCATAAAAAAGCGATGCAAAGGCGGAATCGTCATAGAGTGTAAAGATCATTGAGAGTCACTTTCTGCAGATTCTTTACCTCAAAATTTAGATTACTAGGAGATTTCGAAAAAATCGATTATGAAAATTGTGGGATACAAAGAATTTGCAAACCTGTGGACTCTTGTCGAGGGACAGATAGGGAGGGTAGATCTGTTTGAATAAGCTCTGTAAATCAATTAGGTGGCCGTCTCTCAATGTTCTGGGAATTTCAGAGTGAATTCAGTCTCACATTACATACCTTCCAAGGAGCTCTGATTCTGGTGTCTTTTCTTAATTCCCTTCCGCAAAAAAAAACAAAAGGTTGCAGCGCTTCAGTTTTTCGATTCGTGGCTTATGTGGGGTTAACAATAAGCCTTTTCTTTACCTTTTGCCAAAGGACGCTGTACTCGTTTCGTTCGACGGCTGCTCTACTTTTATGGAAAATATGCGCATGATTTTTCGTTTTTCATTGAATTTAGGAGAATGTGCGGTGTGATTTTTCATTCACTAAACGCTTATTTCTTAATGTCGTGAAAAGGAAGGTTCCTGGAGCTGTACCTTCTCTCGTGACGCTGTCACAAGGAATCTGTTTTCGAGCACTTCTTGCTTATAGAAAAAAATGAGCTCAGCGATTGGTAGCCCAGAAAAAAACTGAGAAAGGTTCGCACCTGCAGTGCAACATTTCCTCGCTCTCTTAAGCCTGATTGAACCGAGCTATGAACACAATAAAAACAATATGTTGATGTAAGTTTAAGTAGTAATATATTATGGACGGGGAATGTCCCCTTTAGTTCAATTACTTCGAAAGCCTTTGGGAGCAGCTAATGAGCCGCCATATTATTCACGAGCTTTTGATCGGGGATGTGCACGGGAGTGCTTTTTTTGCCATTTAACTGTTCTTAATTTCAACCTTTGTATTTTGTAGCCATTTTTTTCAACCCCAGTTTTACAGTGACAACAAAAACGGTATTAGAAAGTGTTGCGGTAGTAATTAAGGCAGCAAGTTGTGGCATTTGATTGAAACTAAATCCACAATTTGAGGGTTAACAGTGGCACCGTCGGCTGAGGAACACAGATTCAGTACAAATCCCCGCTGTTCTTCCATTCAACAAAGACTAATTATGGTTATTGATCAATTTTTTTTGTTTTTTCTGATTTTAGCGCCCGGCACACGCGTCATGTTCCTGCTGAAAGAGAAAGATGACACGCCGGCGTTGTTTACTGAAATGGGCGAATTAGGCCTGAAAGAATGGAGGGAAACAGCACGTTGGGTGAAATTCGAGGAAGACGTGGAACAGGGTAAGCCCGTGGTGAAGAGCATGTTTCAAAGTTCAACTTGAATGAGATTTTTCAGGTGGCAATCGCTGGTCAAAACCACATGTGGCGACGCTGTCGCTTCATTCGTTGTTTCAGTTGAGAAGTTGCCTCCTGAATGGCCTGTTCATGAATGATATGCCTGAAACCGATCTTACCAGCAATCATCGGTTAGTTTTTGTGAACAAGGAAATGTGTTTTAAACGCTCCAAAATATTTGAAATTGGAATGGTGGGAATCTACTTTTAATTGTGTGGTACCAATTTTTCGACGTTATCATTTATATGCACGGTGTCGTGGCCGCACTGGGTTTCCATATTGGCTATGTTTTGAAGGATGCTCCAGGTTTTTTTTCAGCCTGAAGTATTTACTCAAAGGCTCAGGTCATCTGCGGAGCTGCAAAGCCGAGCCGCTTGCTGATCTTTGATAGAATCATCAATCATATTTGAGGAAAGGATGTATGTGTTTGTGCCACGGCGTGAGTTCCGTGCATAGAAAGTTGAGGAGGGGAGCTGTTCGGTTTTTTGCACGCGATCTTTGGTCAAGCTATGTAAGTCTAGTTTGGCACAAAGAAGCAAAGTTGTCTAGCCACTCCTAAGGATTGGGACATTTTCAAGCGGTGGCAAAAAGGGACGCCTCTGTCTAAACGACCTGCTAGCATTTCAGAATTCGCAATATAAAGAGCCACTCCAAGAGATGCGCCAAAACTGACGAACAGCTATCGTAGTTCGTTGCTGTGTTGCTCTGTGCCGCGTAATTTGTTGAATTTATGACAGGGAAATGCGTCATTTTGACGTCGTGGTTATAACCGTGGGGAGTACGATAGAATTTCTTATGAAATTCGCTAAATTCGAAGAAAGTAGACGCCCAGCACCTGCGCAAGATTCTTCCGCAGTTCTTTTGCAGTTAGCAAATTTGTCCGAGTGGAAGGAAATGAATAGGATTTAAAGCGGCAGATTGAAGCGAAGTGAAGGGAGGGAAGGGGACTACGACGCACGAAGATTGACGAGCAGGACGAGTGTGTGGGGAAATAGTGTTTGTTCTGTTCTACAAAAATGCATAGGTTGTAAGTCTTAAGCTTGGGTCGATATTCTGAATTTTTCTCTTCTTTAAACTTTACCCATTTTTTGATGGGATTTTGGAGCTAAGAACGGGCCGTGTATGGTTTGGTGTGCGTTACATATGAGCGAAGATATAAAATCGATTCTTGATTAGTCTAATGTGTAATTGCGCTTGTATGTGACAGTGGAGATGTGAAGTGGAACGTCAGTAATAAAATACAGAAAGAAGCCGTCGACAAGGGCGAGAATGAAGTCTCCATTTCCTATAGCGGCAAAGCGAATTAGTGATTCGTAGGTGAGATCAGTGGTGTTGGGCAGGGCCAGTGCCGCATTCTAGGGCCTTAGCGCTTCGGTTTTGTCACAAGCCACCTTATATTTGTTAGAGCTCCCGGTGGCGAATTACTTTTTTCGAGGAAAGACTTGCCTCAACCGAAATCCCTGCCCTTGAATTCAACCAGCTGAGTAACCAGACACTCATCTCCAAACTTATTCCATTTCTAGAGGTACGCTGCGAAGGAGTTGATGTGTCATAGCATTGTAGACTGCTAGGAAGTTTTGAGCATCTTCAAAAGTAAACGATAAGCGTAGCTGAGTGTTCATAGCAACGCATGCAGTAAGGCGGGCTGTTACCACTTTCACTATTGATGGTTAGGGGTTCATCTGAAGCGAAATGGTCGATGGTGTAATAGGAACGCAGTTTGGGAGATGTCGGCCGGAGGTTCTTATGGCGGCGCCCGGCGACAGTCCTCAAGAGTGTAGCGTTGTACCTCCCTCAGACATTTTCTAGACCTTTTGATCCGAATCCCGGGAAAGGGCTTCCTTCCGATGTGCATTGGAGGTATAGTTAACCCTGAAAGAGTGTTTTGGATCCTTTCAGGTAAAGTAGGGCCTGAGCTGCTTTGCTGGATGGCGATATATACTCGGAAATAGATAAAGAGCTGAAGCGCATGGCAGTGTTCAACATTTCGGGCCTCAAACCTCTTCTGTGAGCACACGCTGCTTTTTCTCCGTTCATCGTTTATGTGGGTTCTCAACTGCCAATTACCTAGGTAATAGCAAACTCCAAAAAAAAAAAAACAAATACGATGTGAAATTACTCACCTAAGGATGCTAACTCGATGCTCTCGCGTCTTTTGCTCATTCGGCGACGCCTGCAATCTTCACTGGATACAAAACCCATGCTCATCCACAACGAGCTACGATGTGTACTTGGCGCCGGTGTCGGCCCAAGATCTTCCGTCGACATAACACCACCAC
>MU871009.1:30438-44222 GCA_036418205.1 Ostertagia ostertagi
GGCGCAACGGATTCATGTCTAGCACTCTTATTAACAAAAATAGGGGGTCGCAACTGGACCCCTCGAGAGCTAGGGGGTCGCAAAAATCCAAAAATTCTTCGAACGTCGTCGGTTTAGAAGGCTGTTGTGTAGCTTGTTGATAGATTATAACGTGCTCTTCAATATTCAGTTGGGGTCATTTGGTTTGGTTTCGCAACGCGTAAATAATTCCGTTTTGAATGTTGAGTGAAGTGTCTCTTTTTTTTGGCCACCCCTGTATATCATGACACTTGATCCAGATCTACCCAAATACAGGGTGTCCCATAAACATTGCACCACTTCCGTTTGAGTGTAACTTTTCTCAAAACATATATACCTCCAAGAATATTATACACAGTTTCTAGCCATACATTTACATATTGAAAGAAATGAAACCCATTCGATGTGGCCAACTCTACTGTGGCCCGCATGGCATTCCTGAGGTGTTTCTTCGAAACTTTGCAGAGAAAAGGCTCCGGCTCATCCATGTGGATGCAATGTTTAGTGCAGGCTCTGCCCCTAACATAGCCCACATAGGATGGTCCAGCACGCTGAAATCAAGGGATAGGAGAGCCATTCGTTTGAGGATGTGAAATCGGAAAGAGTGCCTTAACAGCGCTCCTGAACAATTTTTGCCTCCTATGCAGAAGCTGGGTCCTATTGAAAAGATCATCACCCCTCCTCAAAGTGGCTAGATACCTTAGTAACAGATGGTGCACCGAAATGTCCCTTAGGCTCGGTCTGGTATCGAGTTGTATTCCTTTTTAGGTAACCAGTGGTTTTGAGCGACCGGTACGAGGCCTCTGCCTAGACCGTGATAGGGATTGGCTGCTGCTTCTGGCGAATATTCCTTTCTCTTCTTCTCTGGCCCTGGCAGAGAAAGAAAATCATCTGGCAGCCTCAAAATCTCGTGCGAGTATCTTCAAATTTGGGAGATTGTAGCTCCCCTTCAAGGGAGGAATTTTGCCGTCGATGAAAATGGTGCCCACGTAATAGGCTTTTTCGACCCTTGGCACCAGCTATTCACAATTTCGTCCCTGCGCCTGCGCTTCTCCGGTTTGACTGACCATGAGCAGTGGCTCTTGTGCAGCCTGTGGAGCCTTATGAGCAGTCGTTCCATGACCACTCCTTACACGATTGTGTTCAAAAACTCCAGCTTTCTAGTCAGCGAAAGTCGGTTATTGCAGTCGATCCGCTTTTTCATGCTTTTCCGGAGATCCAAGATTGCAGAACATACGGGGCGGCCGCAATGGAGACTACATTTATGGCTCTTCTCTACAGTGCGAGATAGGCCGCGGAGCGGTTAAATTCCAAAGAAGTACGATATTTATCACCGGATGTCCGACCTAGCTGTGTGAAAGGTTAGGCACTCTGTTGAAGTTTATGGCGCACCATGAGATGTAGGCCGAACGGTAAGCCGTGCAATTTGGCATGGTATTCACAAGAGGTCAGAGGATTGAAAGGTCTGCCAATCCGGAACAAGAATTGTAAACACCCACAGAATTGAGGCTCAAAATGTGGTGCAATATTTATGGGACACTCTATACTTTTAAGAAATTCGCATTTGTTATGAGCGATTTGTAACACAGCATTTTTATCGCGGCTGCTTTTATTTTAATGGCTCATGCTGATAATGTTGCCATGGCCAGCTTCGCGAAAATGCTGATAGTGTAATCTGTGCAACACGGTGACCGAATGTCGACACATTTGTCAGCATTTTTACTTTACGGCCCATTCTCCGCATATATAACAGGTCCTTTTCATTAATATATCGCATTGTTTAGTTCTTCCAGAACAACCTTTTTTCACATATATTCTACTTGGACTGGTGGTGGTGTAGCTGCAAGTGGCGCTACTTCCGCTAGCACGACCGGGGATCCAATTTCTCACTAGGTTCGATCGGGTCAACCGTGCGTTCGCACTATTCGAACGAGGGGGTCACATTTGTGGCTTTGGAAAGGGGGAGTCGCATCGCCGAGCGCTCACAAATCAGATAATACGAAGCAGGTCCATGATCGTGCGGTTTTGCGGTAAGGAGAAGGGTGATCGTAGGGGGAGCCTACTGAGCCTCATGTTGATGGTAAGGAGTCGCATCAAGACATCCTCTGAGTTAGGTTTATTGGTAACAGACTTGACTTTGAGGACAAAAATACTGACTCCTACGACAGCTGTTCCTCGCCATTCATTGGGTCGGCCAAATCGTATGTGGTATGCCACACCATACTCATTGACAGAAATGGATGCGCGGCGTATACCAAGAAGAACTAATTATAGCAGAAGCTTTTTCTCTCAAGCTACCTTCAGCACACCGCTAGGATCGTTTATGCAAGGGCTGCATTAGGAAATGCCTACTGTAGTGTTTGCTCACAGTGTAGGCCCAAAAATATGAGGACAGCGCCCATTCATTTCCATTGTTTTCCGAGTTGGTTCATTTCATCTTCTTTTCTGTGCACTATTTGAAAGAGTATAATGTCTTCTCCCTATTTGAACCAAATATCACGCAGTTCTTGAAATTAGTAAATAACTACATCACCTTACGTCAGTCCTCAAATTGAACTCACTAGGGTCTGGCACGTTACATCTAGCGGCAGTCTAACGTATCAGGGAAGCTCTTATGAGCAACAGTTCAACTCTTCAATAAGTTTGGAACCACCACAGATGGAAAATTCGGAGACTCGAAAGTTACAGTTACCACCAGGACAATTATCAGATGCAGAAACTAGGTCTCCCCTTGTCGACTTTCGTACTCCCAAAATGAAAAAATTGATGTGAAAACCCAGCCAGACACTCTAAAGACTCCACATCTGTAGTGGATAGAAAGCCACACGAGTAGTCTACTTAGAACTTTTACAGGACCGAGCACCCAAGAATAAAGCAAAAATCCTCCAAAAAGCGATTTTTCGAGTTCGTTGCTTTCGAAGAATTGTTACAATGGAACCATCCACCTAATAGCTCTAGATTTCTGTATTTTACACCCTGGATGCAAGCGCAAATAAATGCCCCACAAAACTTTGATTCCCTGAAGAAAGCAGAGCAGAAGGCCTGGAAACATTTTGACACGCCTCAGTTGCGTGCCACCGCACGCGCCATCCCCTTCATCTGAAGGCTCGTGTAACGGGCAGGTGGCAGATCTCAATTCTATTCTGGAATTACTTTGAGATAAGAGTTACAAACACTTCCCTGAAGTTTGTTTGTTCCATCAAGCTACTATGCGTTTTTAACGACACAATGTCTTGGTCCTCATAATTTTGGCCCACCCTTTATATAGCAGGATTAATGTGTTGTTCCTAGAACAAATAAAAAAAACTTGGGAGGACTGGGCGGTGCGTAAAAATAGACGGCAAAATGATGACGCGCATGCGCGTCACACTGTCCACCACGGTGTTTGAGGTTGAGCGTTAGGCTGTCGTCAGGGTGTAAACATGTTCCTTGATGTTCCTGGTCGGATCGAAATCACCCCGTTATACAGCTTCATAATTATGATTCAGATGCTGTTGATGTCTTTGTTGATCATAATGTTCTTGTCCTCATAATTATGGCCCACTCTGTATACGTAAACATTACTGCACGTTCGGTATGGCACTACGGGCAGAGTCAACCCTGCGTTGCGCAGTTCGCAACGGCACGTTGAGAGATCCTCAACGCACGCTGTATGGGCGGAGACACAGACGGCTCGAGCATGCGAGTGTGAATGTTCGCGCGAGAGAACGGGGTACCCCCCAGGAGGCCCGTCGCGCGGCAAGAAGGCAAAGTCAGCGGACGAGTCGCGCGCGTACTATAGGGATTTCGCGTCAAGTTAAATAGAGTGTCCCATTGCACGTCCTACATCGCACACCACGCGCTGCAACTCGTCCGCCGACTCTGCCTTCTTGCCGCGCGACGGGCCTCCTGGGGGGTACCCGAGGAACGTGTCTAATCGGGCGAAACTGCGCAACGCACGGTTGACTCTGACTACGGGGGCGGCAAAGATACCAATTCCACTGCAGTTTTGGATATCTTAGTGCCATTCGGAGTCATCCGATTTGTAAATTGCTACATATCAACGAACATCGGTGGATTTGAAAACGGTTTTCGGATGTGTAGCTCAAAATGCCATATGTTCCTTGACACACGTTGAAGATCATCCAGATGAAAAGGAAGCCTTCATCTGAAACACCTCAACTCCCTGCTCATCCAGCTCATCGAGAGCACCAGTAACATCTGCATACGTCCCTGTCGTGTCCTAAAGTAGCGTGGAAGACCCTCCTCACTCAAGGGACATCCAGTACTTCATTTTTTGTTCAGAGCTCTCGTAAAGAAGTCCGAAATATGGGTCAAAATGAGGCGTCGAGTGAAATACGCCCCCCCCCCCTTCCCGCTCCCAGCGGCCGAAGTGCATGCAACGACTCTCCTCAACTTCTCACATGTCAAGTCATGGAAAAGTTTCCTAATCTTACTTGAAAACCTTTCATCGAAAGGATTCTGCTACTCCACCTTTCTCGGAAAAATTCAACAATTAGAAAAATAAAAAACTAAAAAAAAAACGAAAACTCAATTTTCCTACCAAGAAATGGAGTAGAAAAACGATGAACTATTCATGAAAAATAAAACACTCCTCGAACAGGCATCTCCTCTTCCTTTAATTCCTTTGGTAGGCTTACCAAGTCCTGGTACTACAAAGAGTAGATGCCGCCCCCGTTCTCATTACTAGTCTAACCATAGGTCCGACAAGAAGTCTTGGTGAACCACCCTACCCAATTATGTTGACTGGTCGTGGAGTTGACCTTGGAGCAACTTACCCACTATTGAAATTTGGACACATATTCAAATGATTATAACCTTTTTCAAAGTGAAAAAATTCCTAATCTTAGATGGGATTTGGAAGTCGTTCCTGAAGCTCAGTTAAAGCTGTTAAAAGTAGTAAGAAATAAGCAATTTAGATTGATCGGCGAGAAAAATTCATAATGAGCGCGAATTTTTACACTTTCCTTAGGCCACAACTTCCTTCAAAGTCGCTATATTTCAAGAGTTTATATGGCATACAAATTAGAAGACTTGCTCTATCCAAGGTTTTCTAGAGCCGCTCAAAACGTCCACAATTGAAAAAATGGCCACGCCGAGAATTTTTGCCCGAGTACCGCCGAAAGGTAGTTTTTCGCTGCTTTGACTTTCTTTCTACGACTACAACTGCTTTCAGGGGCGATTTTGAACAAAAATGGGAGCAGATTCGCAAATTCACGTGCTTTCTTTCTCCAACCAAATTGTTAAAAAGGAATCTTCCACGGACCATGGACCAGTGGGCGGGACCGGAAGTTTTTGTGACGAAATGCATGGTAGGTACGGATCCACGTGTCGAACGCACGAACGTGAACAGGATTCACTTCAAACCTTCCCATGAACGTGGATCCGTACCTACCATGCATTTCGTCGCAAAACCACTTCCGGTCCCGCCCACTGGTCCATGGTCCGTGGAAGATTCCTTTAACAAATCTCAACTTTGATGATTACATGTTTATGAATTTGACGCTGAAGGCTGCATTTCTTGTTGAATAGTGGACTCCTCCCTGTAATTTCACACGGAACCCTTTCAGAATCCTCTTGATTTTCCTGAATTGAGATTCTTTCTCCAGATGGCCGTAGTTAAGCGCGCGCAACTTACCGGGCGACGCGCCGTGTGCTTCACATACCTTCATGTCGAAAGATAGAATGATGGACTCTGCGCAGGCAGGACGAGCATGCGGTCAGCGTTATCCAACGCGCTGTCGAGAGGACGATGCTAGGAGTAACCCTATACACGCAAGTGCAGAGGGGAATCCGGAGTTCCGAACTACGCCAACGATCGAAGATCAGGGACGCTGCCGTTTTCGCCAAGGAATCGAAGATAAGGTGGGCCGGACACGTCATGCGATTTTGCGATGACCGTTGGACCAGAGCGGTTACCGACTGGATCCCTCGGGACGTCAAACGAACACCTGGACGACCGCCGGCCCGATGGTCAGACTTCTTCACGAAAGCTCTGAACGAAAGGAATGAAGGACTTCGTGTCCCTCGAGCGAGGAGGATCCACTGGACCACTCTAGCACGCGACAGGGACGAATGGAGACGTTGCTGGCGCCCGCTCGAGCAAATCGACGATCAACGGGACGACAGGTGATGGTGAAGCTTGCACAGCATCGATCATTCCTTGATATTTTTGCCTAAAGGAGTCCTCCGACAGTGATGATCCTACTGCATCAATACAGACCAACCCTTTCCTTCTAGCAGGTCAAATACGACCCACCCCCCTCGCCGACCTGTCGAATTCCTCCAACGCACGCTTGCCCCTGGTCTGAACACCAGCGATCGTCCATGTGTTGGTATAACGTCCTCAGGGATTTAGTGGGTGACCGCTTGGATTCAGAGAAGCCGTCAGATCTTCGATTTTTTGGCTAAAACGCCAGCGTCCTTGCTTTGACCGATGACGTAGTTTGGACGGTGCTAACCTTGTTGGGGAGGAGTGGGACCACCAGCGGCGCTCCGTTGGCCTGTTCTCTTGAGGCTTAGTCGGCATCATGCCATGCATTGTAAAAACGGTGCCGCGAAATAGTATAGGCTTCTATGACTAAGCCTTAGGAAGCACAGACGAACAGAGTGCCGCGCCGCCACGCGGTCCCCCCCCCACCCCTCCCTCCTAGGTTAGCACCGTTCGGAACAACGAATTCCCCTCTGCAAATGCGTTCATCGGCTAACTCCAAGCATGTCCATGAAGAAATTGGAAAACAATTATAAACAGTCCCGCAACACTATGTAGTCGGGGGTTTGGGGAGAGTGCCGATTTTCGAGTAGAAGGAATTACAGAAAAAATTGAATTGCTCCGCGCAGTTTCTCTTTCCTCTGAGGCTTGACCTATGCAATTTCATTTGGAATGGGTATGCAATATCAAAAGGGTCTACTCCAGTTAGGGGGGATCATCGTGATGCAGTTTTTCCAGAAAGCTATGATAACTCCGAGCGAGTTAGGAGCAGGGTCAACCGTGCGTTGGACAAAGTCCAACGAGGGGTGGGGGGGGGTCGTATTTGGGGTGGAAAAGGGGGGGGTCGTATTTCGCGAGGTAGCGTTAATGTTACAGTAAGGGAAGTGATGATGCAGTTGGTTCGCGCTATATGCCCCTCTAGAAAACGTTGCAGTGGGAATGTGGGTGGAATAGGGAGAAAGTGGAGGAGGATGTGGAGGATGTTTGCGGTTTCGTGGTAGGTATACCCCCCCCCCGCTCGACGGTAATTTTGGTGGAAAAAAGTGGGTGGAGTTTGGGCTGTGTCGATTGGTCTCAGAATATGGCGATGGCAGGCGAGGGTGGTGAAGGGTTGAAGGGGGAGGGGGGTCGTAAATTTTTCGAAATCGGTCCAACGTGACGGTTGACCCTGGTTGGGAGTGTAGCCAGTCTACGGGGGTGGGGTGAGGGCAGTCACTTGACATGCGTGAAAAGCTGGAATGTTCGAGTTCACACTAGTCGCCGAGAAACTGCATCATGATGCCCCCCCCCCCCTAACTGGAATAGACCCTAACAAAATTCGCATACCCATTCCCACAACTAGTATTGACCAGTATCTTCGTCAGTGTTAAGTCTGATAATTACCGACGACGAAGCTGGTATCGTACATCAAAAACATAGCAATTTTGTAATTGAAGGCGCTTTGCTGCACTCAAGCTCACTTTCTACAGCAAAAAAATCAAGTGTCGATGACTGACACCCTCCTCGTTTTACGTATACGCTCGCTGACTGCAAACAAAGACCAGATGCAAAATCGCAGCGCAAGAATCGCCAGACTGTTCGTGACTGATCGATGACCAATTGATCACAGTTCCCCTCGTACGACCTTTGCTAACTATGCCTACTATACGAATCGTAACCGTTTGATTTTTGGACAAATTCTCGCTTTTCCATTTTCTTTTTAGAAAGCTATGGTCGTCGGCGGGCCAATAATCACACTTTCCAATGGCGTCAAGATGCCACAAGTCGGACTAGGGACATGGCAAGTAAGTAAAGAACTCGTTTGTAGATTGGAACGATGTCGTAATTGCGATGTTAATTAAATGGTGAAACACGTTGCGAATGGTGGTCATGTGTAGCCTGTCATGCATAAAATTACTCCTAAATTATTTTTCGACCCCGGCCGGTAGACCGAATCTTCGGCATCCCTTTTACCAGTGGGTATCACTGTCGTTGCGCGAGTATCCAAGATTAGGCGTGAATGCGCGCATTGTGGTTGGGCACACACCTTGCACGCAGTTCTACGTCAAGTTTCACGAATCGTCGTTCCCCATGCTGTTTCAGTTTTCAAAGTTTACTTGTATATATTAGGTAACGCTCAAGCTATATGGGGCCTGGTAAGAGGGGGCATTGCGGTGCACTAATCTACTTTAATGCCAGTCTCTCTCTAGAGTCCTTCAAAGTTACGAACTGCTACTGGCTTTATTCCTACGGTATTCTCGGGTTTTTTGTATAGTGTATATGTTCTTGTACACGGTGACATCAAGGTCCAGGCGCATTGTGCTTCTGGGGAGCAGCCTATAGGATGGTCACCACGACAGTAACGAAGAGGCACGAATTCCGGAGAGAGTTGCTTACGTACCTCGGATTCTCTCCTTTTAGACATGGCCCTAAAACTAAGCGCTTCCGTAAATCCGCAGTGTACGGGTCGTCCCCCCCCCCTCCAAAGCCACATTGCGCTGCGTCTATAAAAGTAATATTCACCTAATGAGCAGCTTGGATTAAGCCTAGGACGGTAAGGAGGTCCCTAGGTGAAGATTTAGTTTCCTCAGGTAACCGGGATGCCTCTTCTCTCCTCCGTCTTCTAGGGCCTGATCCTGAACAAAAAATGCCTTCTGTGGTTTCAAACGCGTTGGCTCCAAGCCGATGCCCCCCCCCCGGTTACTGGATGAAGCCCGTTTTATGGGTTCTAAAGATTGCATTTGATTGCTGGCACTTTTGAAATGCATTGATCAATTTATTACTTCAATTTTAGTACGATCTGCCACAGTTTTTCCTACTTATTTTTTTGATCAATTTCGAAAAACGTCGAAGCTTTTCTATTCGTTCTGAAGGTTTTTCAATTCAGTCAAGTCATGATGAAGTGAAGGCGGCAGTAAAAACTGCGGTGGAAGCAGGATATCGTCTGATTGACACGGCTACTTGTTATCAAAATGAAGACGCCATCGGCGAAGCAATCAAGGAATTGATCAAAGATGGAAAAGTCACCCGGGAAGAGCTATTCATCACCACCAAGGTATCATTGTTTTAAACTTGGCATGCACTATAAGTGAGAAGAAAGCCTTTGGTATTCAATGAGCGCGGTGATACAACCCTTGTGAATCTTGACATGTATTGCTGTAATTCCTTCTGTAAGTCCCTTCATGGGGCTTGATAGGATTTTTTGGCTCAAGTCTCGACGAGTTCGCCTTTTTAGAGCCTTTAATGATCGAAGCATTTTATGGCTACGCCTAATAATACTGTGGCCTGAATTTTCTTCTTCTTCTTCTTATTCTTTAGCGTCTGTCCCGCTTGTAGGCGGGGTCCGCTTTTCTGATGTGTTGACGCCACTTCTCCCGATTGAATGCTTGATCGGGGTGGATGTTAACGCTCTTCAAGTCTTCGTGCAACGTGTCGAGCCATCGCTGCTTCGGGCGTCCTCTAGGCCGCTTTCCGCGCACGTCAAGGTTGAGACCGATCTTACGGACACTGTCCTCATTCGCGCGAAGAACATGTCCATACCATCGGAGACGGGCTTCGCGCATTTTATCAACAATCGGAGCTACACCGAATCGCTCCCTGATGACATCATTACGAATGCGATCTAATCGTGTGACTCCGGCTGTCCAGCGGAGCATCTTTGTCTCCATCACACCGAGACGGGCTTCAACTTCTTTGGTCGCAGGCCAGCACTCAGCACCGTAAATGGCGACCGGCCGGATGACGGTTCTATAGATCTTGGATTTGAGACGCTCAGGTATATTCTTATCGCAGAGAACGCCAGTCATCGAGCGCCATTTCAACCAGGCTGCATTCACGCGAGAATTCGTTTCCACGACCAGGCTGCCGTCAGACGCAATTGCTGATCCCAGATACTTGAATGTTGTTGTACGTGTGAGCTCAGTACCATTGATCTTAATAGAGCCTGGCTCACTCGGATCGGTGGTCAAGTACTCTGTCTTTTTGACATTCAACCTGAGTCCGAACATAGCTAGACGGTCGGACCAGGTTTGCACCTGTTGCTCAAGCGTGCTTTTATCTTCGCTAGCGAGCATCACGTCATCAGCATAAAGAAGCGTCCATGGTACCGGCTTCTGGAGATCTTTTGTAATGGCATCCATGACGACAACAAATAGCAGTGGGGATAACGCAGAGCCTTGGTGTACTCCGACAGAGATGGGAAAATCCGTCGATGTGCCCGCACTCGGCTCTTTGGACTCGAGTACAGGATGCGCACCCACTCAATAAGCTCTTCGGGAACGCCATGCTGTCGTAAAGCATACCATATAACGTCACGTGGAACGCGATCGAAAGCCTTCTCCAAGTCTAGAAAGGCAAGATGTATCGGCTTTTGTTTTTCGCGATGCTTTTCTAGCAGAAGGCGAGCGGCGTGTATGGCATCGATGGTGCTGCAACCAGCAACAAAACCACACTGGTTGGTGGTCAGCTCGACGACGTCACGGATACGACTGTCTACAATTCGCTCAAAGATTTTCATGCTATGCGAGAGCAGGCGAATTGGACGGTAGCTAGTGCAGTCTCCAGGACTGCCCTTCTTCTTCCAGATTGGAATCGTCGTGCTCTGTTGCCAGCTCTCAGGCACCTTCTTCTCTGCAACGACCTGGTTGAAGAACTCCGTCAACCACTGTGCAGGATTCCAGCACTTTGATTTCCACAAGTCCGCCGCTAAGTCGTCAGGACCAGTCGCTTTGCCTGATTTCATCTTCTTCATAGCCGTAATGGTCTCCTCCATGGTTATCTTCTGAACGGGGCCGTGTACTGGCGGAGCGCAAGGGATGGCGGGATGAGCAAATTCGACTGTTGAGATGTTCTCGAAGTATTCACACATTCACACCATCGCTTCAATGCTTTCTCGCGGTCCGTCAGAAGGTGACCATTCGCATCATTTATGCCGAAGAACTTTTCTATATCCTCGGTCTGGCGATAGCGGGTCTTTGCGAGTCGGTAAATGTACCGTTCACCATCGCGCGACTCGAGTTTCTCATTGAGATCGGCAAAATGAGCTGCTTTCGCAGAAGCAACGGCCTTCTTTGCCTCTTTCTTCGCTATCTGATAGCGCTGCCAGCAACCGGCTGTCTTCTCCGAAAGAAAAGCGTGGTAGCGCTTTTTCTTCTCTCTTACTTTCTCTCTAACTTGATCCGTCCACAGCCATGTTTGCTTATCAACCTTTCTCCGTCCAGGCTTCGTCATGCCGAGCTCGGATCGCGCAACCTGGGTGATCGCTTCGGCAGCACCTTTCCAAGTTTCGTCGACAGTCGTTACCGCTGGCAATCGAATGCGGGAAACGACGGCCGCTTCTTTCTCCTTCAGTCGCCACCACTTGATTCTCGCTGGCCCACATCTTTCGGCTAGTTTCGTCTCGGTGGGGGAGAAATCAATTTCTTCGGGCGCTCTAGAGCTTCTGCTAACTCGTGCGAGCGTCCCGTTAACGTGCCAACATTTAACGTCGCAACGCGAGTCTTCCATACGTTGCGGGACTTTTGGACTAGCCTAGTTGCCCCCCGATGCCGTCCTTGCACCGGAGACCCTCGCATACTTTTCACACTCGCCGGGCTTTGCGAGTGCGCGTCGGCTCCCGCGGACGCCGTAGCATTATCTCGAGATACTTGTAGCGACATTGACATTTGTGATGTGACGTGGGTGTTCGTAGGCCGGCCTGTCACGGGGGCCTGTCGCCTGCATTCGAATGTCCGTGGTCGGCTCAGCTCACAAAAGTGAGCAGTTTCCAGTGGCACCACTTGGAGGAACGGACATCACCACCAATACTGTGGCCTGAATATCGAGACAAAACCTTGACTCATGTCAAGATTTAAACCTAATCCAGTTAAGGTGATTGAGCAATTTCATGAGGTTTTCTAGAAGCAATATACAGCGAGGTTTCTGTGTCTGTGAAACCCTTTCTTGCAGCTGTGGGCAACTCATCTGCACCCGGATGACACGGAAGGAGCTCTTCGCGACTCTCTTCGCCTTCTTCAGCTCGACTATGTTGATCTTTACCTTGCTCACATGCCGGCTTGTTTCAATGTGAGTGATCAGTTATGGCACATAAAAAATTTTCACCGCCCAAAAGCAATGAACTAATGACTGGAAAGTGTGGCGATTTTTGAACGACACCATCGGACATCATTGGTGGAAAGGCGTCGGCAGGTGGTCGCGACCACACCATCCAACGTGCTGAAGGGTCTAGTCTACTAATGAGCTCCAATGACGTCATCAAACCTGCCCCGCCCTCAAGCCAGCTTGTTCACTGCTTTAAGGCATTGCATGAATTTTAACGGATGTGGTTCACTAGGACAGAAAGCGACTTTTTCGCCGCAGCGCGAAACATTTTTCGCTGCGGGAACCTCGGGTCCACTGATTTTTCGCTGCGGGAACCTCGGGTCCACTGATGATCAGCGGTGGACCTGAGGTTCCCGCAGCGAAAAATGTTTCGCGCTGCGAAACGCGAAAAATTCGCTTTCTGTCCTAGTGAACCACACCCAATTTTAACACAATGACGACAGCGCGAGATGCATATGCCCCGCACTTCTGCTTGGATGAGACCCTCTCACCTATGTTATGCCTCAATTTTGCACTTTTTATTAATGGTGAAGTTAATGGTGAAGAGATCACTACCGATGAAAATTTAAATAGATGTGGTGGTATACGCTGAACGGCGGTCGTCAGTGTGTTAAACGCTCGATTCTTAGAAAAGGACTCGATCTAGTACGCTTTCAACCAAGATATTTTGACTTCAGCATGACATGTCGGCGCAGAACCGTGAGGTAACCGTGCAAGATGTGTGGCGAGGCTTGGAAGGTGTGCATAAGAAAGGGCTGGCCAAAGCGATAGGCGTTTCTAATTGGAGCGCTGAGCAGATCGAACGTGTAATGAAAACTGCCTCCGTGCCTATTCATAACTGTCAGGTTTGATTAAAATAATTTCCTTTTTTTCCAAATGAGTTGGCGCAGTTTTCAAAATCATTTTGGATGGTTTAGGTGGAACTTTACCTCTACTGGCCTCAGCATGAATTACAAGAGGTTTGCAAGAAGCACAACATTTCCCTCACTTCCTATGCATCATTGGGATCACCTGGACGTGTAAATTTCTCGCTTCCCGGAGGAGTGTGAGTTTTTATGCTCACATAATTCTGTCCGTAGACAAAATCATTAGCAATTTTGACCTGCTTTCAATTTGATAGATTGATTTGTTTTTGATTTTTGCATGTTTTTTTTTTTCTGTTTTTCACCGAAATTTGCCATATGCAATTTATCACAAGGATGCTGGCACACCTGCGCTTCACCCAAAGGCAGGAATTGAACCGGCACCTCTTGCTTCCCGGGTAGTACTACTACCGTAATACTATCGGTTAAGATCACGTTTTCATTGTACGTCTGAACTCTGATTTGCTATGGGAAATATACCGTTGGAAGCTGGGTTAATTTTCAATGGTGCCTTGATGGTCGAATGGGTAGCACTGTCCGGAAAGGGAGCGGTGCTTGTTCGATCTTCGCCTGTAGCGAACCGTTTTGCCCATGACCCTGCGTGCTAGAGATTT